>JADAQX010000386.1:0-46123 GCA_015476325.1 Cardiosporidium cionae
AATGTTTTTTTTTTTTTTTTTTTTTTTTTTTTTTTTTTTTTGGAGGCGGGTGGCATGAGGGTTAGTCTCTCTTTTTATATATACAAATATTTCTCTCTGAAAGTAGGTATATACTGTTTTTATTTACAGGGAATTCCTTCTACCTCCCATGCGTATGTACACCGACCCCGCTCCCCTTCTCTCTCCCCAGAAAAATTGAAGATACGAGAAGGGAATCTCGATTGGTTGGCATCTATCCTCTTTGCTAAGGGGACGGAAGGAGAAGCTTCGTTTACAGATTTTCCTTCCTTGAGTGAATGTTTTAAGAAGGCTCGAAGGCAATTCTGGAATATGCATTATGAAGGCTATTCCAAGACGGGTAAACCACAAAAAATGGAGGTGGAATTCTTCAAATCGAATGGACCGTTGAATGAAAATTTTCAGAATTCTAAGTCGGTTTTCGCTTCCCTGCCTCAAGATGTGGACACAAGGAACGTTTCACCCCTTCTAAAAGGAAATCTAGGAACGTTTCCTAGAGGAATCCTTCCATCCTCTACACAGCCGCCTCTCAAGGAAGCTTCTCCTCCTCTGCTACAGACTTTGGAAGCGGCTTCTCCTCCTGTGTCCAACGAGACACTCTCAAGGCCAGAGACACTGAATTTCCCTCCTCTGGAAACGCCTCTTCTTCTTGTAAATGAGGAGAGACAACGACAGCGAAAGCGCTTGCTTGAGAAACGCATGGGTGTCTCCATTCCAGAGAGTGTTTCCCTTGAAAATGTAGAGGCTATCGACCCTCTTTCTTTAGCCGCTCCCGTCGTTAATTTTAATATTTTGCTTGGGCATGCGGCTTCCCTCCTTCCCTCCTCCCTTACCCCCTCAAACAGAGTTTCTCTCATTGAAGAAGAGGATATCGTACCTTCAGATATCTTACAAGTATCCAAATCGTATATACAAGCTCGGACCGTTGCTCGAAAGAGAGCCAAGACAAGTAAGGCAATCCATCCTGCTTACTGTAGAAGATCTCTAGTATAGGTGGCTATGGAAGTTAGGAAAATTACTTCTTTTTTTTTTTCTTGAAATTTCTACAAGGCTAGAGGTGTTGAATATATACTTGTTTTTGTTTTTTCCCTACTACAGGCTTGAAGGTAGATAAAGATTTCCTACGGGACTCTCCCATGGCTTCCTCTTCATTAACGGTAGGTTGTGTCCTTGTGTTGTTTTCTATACGAAGAGGTTTCTGTTGCCTTCATTTAGAGCTCTATTTTTCTACCTATCTCAGCATGTTTTGTTTTTTCTATAGTTTCCTTGTATCCATGTGTTGCATTTTGTTGTCTTTTTTGGAAACGTGTCTATAGGCTGCTTTTCTCTCCTCTATCTCGAAAGAAGTGAAAAATGCGACTGGAAGGGATCCTCCTGTGCCCTCCAGCCACTCTCTTTCGGATCCGCTTTCATTGGGGAGTAAAGAGGTCCCCTTATCGCTTACACATTTCAGTCATCTTCCCTTCTCGATGGATTCTACCGACGCGTTTCCTCTCTCATCCACCGCACAGATTCCTTCTGAACCCCCCCTTGAAACCGCTGTCGTTTTATCTGCCACAGAAACAGAGAGAGGCTATCCTATTGGAGACGCTCTGATGACCGAAGAGTTCCTCCCGGTGTATTCACTTGAAGCTGAGAAAGGATGCAATGCCTTCTCTAATGATAATTCCCTTGCAGCCACCGAATTTCCTGCTTCATCCCTGCAACAGAAGTCTGTTTCTACAGCATTTCCAGAACCGATACTCCCCTCTTTTAAGAGAGTTGATGGAATTTTCCATGGAGACTCTCCTGTGGATTTCCTCTCTCTCAGCACAGCAATGCGTAGCGATCCAGAACGTGTCTCTTCGACGCAGAGCCAGCCGTTAGTCTCCTCATCGCCTGTACCCCTTTTACAAGGTAAAAACGTGATGGATCCACAGGAACAGATTCCTAAGGAACCACCACTCTCTCCTATCCTTTTTAGGAAATGCCTTTCCCCGAGTAATTTTAGCAGGGCTATCCCTGAACAACTCCTTTCTACCGAAGCTTGCAATCTCAGTGTGGAAGAAGCCTTGGTGGAAGAGCTTTCAAAGGTTGAAAAACCTGTTGTTGAAATAGATCTACAACAACTCCTTAAACTGACAAAAATGGATCATCATAATAAATTCACGATGAGTAAATTACGATATTTGAGAAAATTAGATGAGCAACTGACTAAAGTGATTGTGGAAGAAGAAAATTTGCATGTGGCGCTTCATTTGTATCGGCTAATGAGGGATGCTGATCTTACAGAAGCCTCGAATAAACTCTTAAATTTAAAGGATGAAACGACGGAGCAGGAGAATGTGTGTCGTATCTCCTCCTCTTCGACTACTGTCCCTGTAGAACCATTTGAGCCAATGCCAGTGATGACGGATTCTGTTTGTGTAAATGATCTTGAAGAAATGTTGAATCTTGAGGAGTTACACTTCCTCTCAGAAGCTCTAATGAATGAGAAGGAAAGAGTACTGGAGAATCTGCTCTCACGTATGACCATGCAATTGGATAAACTGAATCTTTGTTTACCTAAAAGTTTGGATAAGTATCTTCTTCAGATTTTACATGGGGACCTCCATACCCCTCTAGATGATCCGAGTAAACTCTCTTATGGAAACGGCTCAAATCCTGCTGAAAACAAGCCCATTTGGGGGGATGCCTCCACCCATGATGAACACAAAATTACTAAGGAAGCCTCTTCCAGTGGTCATTTCAAGAAATCTGATAATCGTGGCACCACTTCCGTAGATGTACGTAACGATACACCTCTTTCTCAAGCAGGTCGATCTATACAGAATCATGCTTTTCAGGTATGTATCCCTTTGGGGCAATCTCTCTCTCGTTCAAGGATTGCCACCACTGCCAGTCGTAAACCCAGGTGGATTAGCCGGATACTTTTGAAGGATGGACCGAAAATCGTCGCGTATGATATTTTTCAAAAACAAATTATAAGAAATGTTACTTATTCCAAGAGCTTTAGAAAGGGTAGTAAATACACAGCTGCGTGGGACGTTCGCTATGGCAAAAGAGATCATTTGATAAAGCATTTTGTATGCTCTCCTGGGAATTTCTATCATTCCTTGTGGCGTGCTGTCCGTTTTCGTCAATGGGTCACTCGTCATCCTCTTGGATGGGGTGCTGGCAACAGGAATCTTTCTCAAGAACCTAGCAATATAAGTTCTCTCTCTCAGACTAGTCGATCACCTGTTTCACATCCGCCGAATGCCTATTCCCCCCTCGATAAGATTAGGAGTAGTACTCTTTCTACAACCGATAAAGCAGCCTTTTCTGATCCTGCCTCTGAACTTGAAGGCACCCAGCCACTGGATCTAAATTCTATGGCTGGAACGGACGTGTCTGACTATTGTGACGAGATGCTTAACCCATCCGTCCGTGAAAGGAAAAAGGAGGCTAATAATACTTTTGGTGTCACTTCCCTTGATGAACCTTCTAGTTTGTCCATGCCCTCCATGCATTGCTCCTATTCGGATATATATTCAGCCACCGCGCCTGTAAAAATTTGCGATGGTTGCCAAAATCCTAATGCAGTGCATGGGTCCAAAGAGTTTTCACTAAAGAATGCGGTGGGTAGGCTTTCTTGAAAATGGGAGGGTGAAAATGGTACAAGACTTTTTATTTGTCAGAAGCGAAGGAGTGTGCCGCTTTGTGTGCGTGTTGGTGAAAACGAGAGCGTATTTTTTGTTGTATAAAACCGCTAGAAGGATGGAAATGCGTGTGAACAAACACCCTATGCATGGTGATAAGAAATGGGTGATTCTTTTATTGATATTTGTATAGAGGCATTGCTTTGTTTTCGCCCCATAGTAGAGTGTTTACACTTTTCTGACCCTACACAACTCTATGTTGTGCAACGATTATCTGCATCGCATTCCCTTGACCTTATGCTTTTTGTTGTTGTCAGGATTCATCTGACGGCTAGCCTACCTCGTAATTATCGAACAATCGTGCAGTCTTTGATTATAGCCAACTCTCTTATCGTAGTTTTTTTGCAAGTCAACTATGCGAAACCCTGTTTTCAGAGGAGGTCGCTGTGACATCCTCTTCATTTGTCATAATTACCTAACACAGTTTGGTATAGTTTAAAAATCTTTTCATGTCCATCCCCTACTTGAGCAGCTACACTTGTTAGCATTACCCCAACAAAATTCTGCGGATATGCAGAGGAACTAAATACCGTCGTGAGATGGTTTTTTAGAAACTGTTACAATGTTGTTTGTTTCAACTCAATATCATGTTCCCATATGTCTCACCCCCACTATTTATCAGATTCTTACATAACGGTTAGCTTCAGTAATACTTTGTCTTTCAAATCGGAATAGATACTTCCACTTACTCCGTGATTCTCTCATTACGCGATTATTTTGACGGAATTTCAAGCGGAAACTTTGCGGATTCTGTTTAAAATTTTTCTACTTAGGGGGCCGTTGTAAATGTTTAAAATAGAGTTCTCCGCAAAGATTAAACTTGAAACGATTTAGCGCCGTCACTTTTGTGCCTAGGGTTGTGCAGTGCTCGCGTTAATACGTCTTTATATGCTTGTTTAAAGCAGCTATAGAAAATCGATGATACTTTTATTTTAATACATTCCGTAGCATCAAATACATTTCTAGACATTTTATTGCTGGAAAGGCTCTCTCTTCTCAAAAATGTTGTGGTCGCAGTTTGTATATCTCATAGAAAGGAGAAATGCTAAATGTAGCTGACAGGAATAAATTATACTGTTGCAACTTAATCTATAGATGCAGCTGGCACGCATGTACGTATTGTAAGAAAGCATTAAAGAGAATTGAAGAGTGAAACTCTTTGCAAGAATAGAAACACATTAGCACCAAGAGATTATTCAATTAATGCTGGAAAAAGTGCAAAAACGACCCGCTACAATTGAAAAACAATGGGAAGGTAGTACACGAATAAGCTATTCCTCACTAAGTCTTCGCTTCGAGCCATTGCTATTTGCTGATATAAAGATTCATCAAGGTACGTAGCTTTTGTAAATTTTCCGAACTTACGCCAAGAAACGGTCCTGCTGCGCGGCATAATCGGAAATACTCCGAGAAATAGGAGGGAGTTATAGACCAATTTTGCGTCGTCAGCACATGCTAACTGTAGGAAATATTTTGGGTGCTATACAGAGCGGACTTATTCCCTTCAACAGCGTATTAAGGGTCTACTCTTACGTTATACAGGCACAATCGAAAACAAGTCTTTTGTACTCTAACTTGGAGATTACATTGTTACGAATTGTAAAGTAGAAACGATAGCGATACTTTATTGAAAACATCTGCTAGAAGTCGGGGATAGAAACAATATGCACCTCCCATTTACTTTTGTACATGCTTTTGCTACCACTAAATGTTTCAAGTAACAATGTAAAGGTTTTTCTAGGGATAGCAGCTTTCTAGGGGGATTGCACACGTTGGTGTATATAATCGTGTCTTTTTTTGATTGCTGTGCTCGCAGAGGAATGTCTCGTCGATGAAACACCTTTTTGTACTATTTAGATACTTCATTATCGGTACTCGGGCCATAAGATGTTAGTGGCTGGCTCGTCTGTGTCTCGTTGATATGTCTTTGATGAATCTTCCCATCCTTCCTTGTCTGTTCTGTCTGTGTTCTCTTTCATTTAATGTTACAGCCACTTTACTGAGATTTTTTTCGTGGACTGATTGATACCAGGGAAGGCATAATCTTCCCTGGCGTAATGCTGTAAATGTATTTCTCGTTTTTTGCCCTCAAAATGCTTTGAGCAGTATGTGTGTGGTATACGCTTTCAATACGATGGGAGTAAACGGAGATTTTTTATCGAAGGCGATAACTTCACAAAATGTACGATACCTTACTTCACGAAATCATTTGGAAATCATGTAACCTTTACAGCACTGAATTTTGTATATCGTAGCTCGAAAGCACTGATGCTTTATAATATTGTGTTTCTACTCCGTTTACCTCTTGTTGTTCTCACTGTTTCTCGAGTTAAAAGTATGTTATAGAACGAAGCCGAATACATGTTATCAAAAATGGATTATCTAGAACAAAAGAACGGTGACAAACCCCAAGATGAATATTCAATGAAGAAAACCGCTAACAGATACCACCAGGATTCGACATCTTTTAAATCAGATTGCCAATTGGCGCGAGCCTATAGATCCGAAGAAATCGCACACACCGTAAAGCCCCTCATTGTGGATAATTTGAATAGGGAAACACCCACTTCTGCGAGTACACTTTTTAATAATGGTGACATTTCTACTTTTTCAAAGTCAGTTTTCTCGTGTCCTCAGTCTTCCCAGCATGAAGCGAATCCCTCATCATTGACTGAAAATGACCATTCTCCATTGCGAACAACGAAAGTTGAGGATGATCACGTATCGAGGAAGGGTGAACAAATTTGCACCGCTGGTATACCTGCACAAAACAATCCGTATAGGAATGAAGACAATTTTCACAACGTTTCTGGGCGGGTTCCTCGCAAGCTTTCTTCGGAGGGGGCTACCGCTGGTGTTCCTTTTATGTCACTGTTTTTACAAAAACAGCACGAAAAAGCAGCAATCGAAGAACTGAATCGCCGTAATTGGAAGGAGGCCATGAATAGTTGGTTTCGGCCCAATAAAATGTTTGAAGATGATTGGATTAGAGGAAAACAGGTTGATCCACATTCTTCTTTTGATGGAGAAAGAAGAAGCACACACTCGGCAAGGTCTTCCAGAATATCTACGGATGAGAAATTGTCAGCCTGCATGGGCACAAAAGAAACCACTCCCTTGAGTAACTGTTGTCGGTAAGCGGTAAAGCTTGCTAGTGATTTCAATTCATTCGCATTACAGCTATCAGCGGAGTCAATACATGAGAGTACCTTAAAACTGTTATTACGATTGCTACTTTCATTATCTAATTATATATGTTACATAGTCTGCACTCTGTTTGGGTGGTTTCAGTTTATGGAAACTTTTTTTTTCCTTTGCTTTGAATTTAATAGTGCATCTATTTATTGAATGGTTGTACGATTTCAAATATGTTTTTGATCAATAAAGTTGCTTGATTTCTAGTCGTATACATGTTATTTTTTACTTCAGTGGCGAAATCAGTAAGAATTTCCAGGATTTAAAAATGGTCAGGTTCAAAGTCTTGCCATAGTCAATACAAACTTGAGCTTTTGTTGTTAAGATTTGTTTAATAGATTAATCTTGCTTTTGTTCGTATCGATCGCATAGAGTATATTCAACTATTTATTCAACGAATGCGTTCTTAGGCAATCTAGTTTATTATTGTAATTTGTTGTGTAGTTGTTTGAGCCATCCAAGGATTCACAAAATGCTAAAAGCAACAATTTGCACAAATCGAAGATAGATGGCATTTCCCCTATGCTTAAATCAACAAATAGCACGTCAGAGAAATCTACTACTAAAATAAGCAATACTGTGAGTTTAATAGTATTCATTGTTTCTTGTTTTTTCATCCCTGAAAAACACTCAATGGAGTATTTGCATGCCAAACTATTTCATTTTTATAACTTAAATAACAGAGCACAGCGGAAGCTTCAAAATCTTGTTATGAACGAAATGAGAATAAAAAAAATTACGAAATAATTATGGATACATTGCAGCAAAAGAAATCTACCCATCCAGGAATTCATGTTATTGACGAAGTACTTCAAATACTCGATACATTCGAAGCCGAAAATAATAAAATTGAACAGCATGAAGCTGATACAAATGACTTATTTGAGGTTTATTTAGATGGAAAGACAAGTTGTCCAAAATCCGAGTTATTTTCTGAAGCAGGTACTATGATCATTTGAGTCTGTCTAATAGGAAATGAAAGACATTTCCTGTTCGTTGCTTTGCGGATATATCACATGCTTCTTAAGTTCTTTTTATTTTGATATTGCTGGTAGATCCAGTGGTGATCCCAAGGGATAGTATTTCACTGAGTAGTGAGGAAAGGACACGAATGAGTACTTCCCCTGTTCTCACAACAGAAAGCGATTTCAGTATTCTTGAACCTATGGAAGAAAATGATTTTTTTGAGGTGCCTGCTGCAAATGAAATAGGTTAGTAACCATTGGAACGCTTGGGAAGTAAGTTAGCCTGATTTTTCTGAGTGAATCTTCACGGCGTAGTCAATTTGAGTTCTTTCTGTAATACTTTATTATTGTATTTTTAAAATATTTCTGCTTTCCTTAGTTGTTTAGAATTATTAGCATGCAGTTACCCTCTATTGATTTAGGATCCAGAAATAAAATAGATTCTATAATCACAAACCGGAAGCTATTCTATAATGCAGAAGTTGAGCAAGAGAAATGCAAAATGGAGGAATCTGCATCTGAAAAGAAACCACTGCATTCGGAGTTGCGAGGCTTGAGGAGGATAGCTGACAAAGCAATGCGAAACCAACTTGTTCAGAATAGTGGGAATAGTAATTACAGGATTTAATTATAGCTTTTACTCTTGGTAATGCGATAATACGTTATTTTCTTTTCTTCTATCGGTAAAATTAATGCATAGGTGTTGTATAACTTGCCTTTTTATTTGGTGTTTTACTCGTTTTATTGCACTACTTCTATATTTCATGTATTTCTTCATATAAAAGCTTTTTTTATCTTCTGTTATCGTTTCAATGATGCATTTCCTGTATATGAAATACTCAGAGAAATCAATCCTGTAAATTGGCAACGTTTTCTTGTAGTTGAACTGCCTGCTTTGCAATCACTACACATTCTTTCCTAATATTAAAAATTTAAGCAAATTTTAATTGTAGCTGTACATTGGCATTATTTACCTTGTTCAAGCTTTCTAGATACCGTATTTTTGTAATATAACTTTTTATGCAAAGAACGATATTTAATCACTAACTTCGCTGCTAATCCCAGCAAATAATTTATCTTAATTCGAAAATATTCATCAAAACTTTCGTTTGATCTAAGTATTCCGCAAAATGGATGTGAATTTTTACTTGACTTCTTGCGAAACGGCTCGAATGCTCTCCACGAAATACAGGCGATGTAAGTGATACTAGCATCTGGGATGTTAAACCGATTCATTTTTACTTTTTTCGATGTATTTCAACATTGGTAGTTATTGTAAATACTTAATACACCACCTTTATATCTAGCATTCTGCATTACATAATATTGCAACAGTTCGTTTGATTGCAGTGTTTTTTATTTTAGAGCAATGAACTAGCAATGTTTAAGACAGTAAGAAGATCTTAGATTCAGTATTTACAATCAAAACGTTCGAAAATCTTCAGGCTAATCGTTTTTTTCCAATAACTGCAGCCAAAAGTTTACTTTTCTTTGATCGACTTTTTCTTTCCAATCTGTAATTGAAGCACTTGCACATACTTGAATGCACGGACATAGAATCAATTCTCATACTTGGCATGCGATAGAATGTCTGCACATTCCGGTGCTGATATTTCTTTCCAGCAGTGGGTACACACCTACCATGACCATTTTTTTCAATTATTCGGATAAAAAAAAGCTGCTTTTCTGCTCACTTTTCTGCATTCACGACGCCGTGTACACTCTTGTAGACACAACAAATGAAATTCGTGTCCTGAAATCAATACTTTGCTCTCTATACCGTATATTAGCCCACTACCAAAACGTAATACCGCATTTCAGTTTATACAGGTGAGGTCTGTAGTATCCATGCAATGAATCGGTCTTTTTCATCAAGCACAACATGCAATCTTCCATATCATCGTTTCTTGAGGAGCCACTGTTACTAGGATAAGGCAATTTCTCCTTTAGAAGGTCGAAAAACAAATGAAGTGCCATGAATTTCTCATTGTGCAGATAATTTAATTCCTTACCGTTGGTGACACACTATCCTGACCATAATTATCCTGCTGAATGATGTGGTAATGATTGCCTAGCTATATTGCCATAAAAACTCACATTTTGTTCAGTGCCTTCATTGTACTTAGCATGATCGTTGTAAGAATCTCTAAAAGTAGCACTGTTATGTTACTCTGTACTTTTAGTTAGATTTCTTTAAAAATTAGAAGCAGCTATAATACTTTGCGAGGTCTCCAGCAATTGCAACTTTTTCGGAATTAAAACTCAACTGTTGTATTTCTAATACATTTGAAAAGAGCGGATTATGATGAAATCAAAAAGTGTTAGGAAAGTAAAATACCAGATGGTATGATTTTATTTATCACAATTTCTGGAAAATTTTCCGCTGCAATCGTCGAATTCAGTTGATCAAAATTAACTCCAGACGGATTTTTTAACTCGATGAGTTGCTTGAGTTTATCCTGTAAAAACCATCTGCTAAAGAGGAAATTCAGAAGCAAAACAGCAACGAAAAATACCAAAAATAAATTCTTGAGAAAGTTGAATTCCTAAGTTCAAAAAGTTCAATATGAAGAGAATTTTCAATATATGTGATTTAATAAGTTTCTAACCGCTTGAATCTGTTCCAATTGTTTAGACTTTTCATCAAGCCTTATTGCTATGTATGGAAGCTCTTGAAAAGTTATACTGCAACCGTTTGCCATCTGGTCACCCAAAAGAAAATTAGGGCAGCCGATGTCCTCATTTGGCATGTTTCCCAAATATGGAAATAATTCAGTTAGCTACTCATTCAAAATCAAACAATATATGATGGTTTCAATTGGAAAAGTGAGAGGGTGGATTTCTGTGCTCTCCTTCGTTGTCACAGCTACTCCTCAGACTGATGCATGAAATTTTTAATACGAGGTGTACATACAGGTACTATGTTTGCAATTCCGAATATTCTCTAGTAAAAAGTACAAAATTGTTCTTTTTAGAACTATGTGGGTGTAACTGAGAGCAGAAAACAATATGTTCTACATGTTTCTGAAATTAGTGATGCTTGCACTAAATTTATGTGTTGTGCTAACCAGCATCCATGATGTTATACCCTTCATTTGCACGTTTGCCATTTTCTTCTCATACATAAGCAGGGTAAATTTGATATCACTTTAAAAATCGTTCGTCAAATTTCCTTGGGAAAAATTGTTTAAGTAAGTGTAAACTTGATGTTTCATATTTTTTTATTAGTTATTAAGATAGAATATCATATAAGAGTTTGTGGTTTAGCTGGAATTTTTTGGCAGTCTTTAGAACTGTATATATGAAAAGCTATTTCTTATTGAGAGGTAATTACTATTTTGTCTGAAATTATTGTTTTCATACATTAGCTGATTCTTGATAATATGACATAGAGTTTGTAATGCGATGATTTTTTAAAGTTTACTCATAATCATTTCTCTAAATAGATCATTTTTGTGCTACTCTCCTTACTTTGGAAGGAAGGCAGTAAAACTATGCCTGCGTAACGCCGAATTTTTACTGTTTGCTGGAGTTTTAAAAAAATCATTTAGGTATTAAATTAAGCATACAAAGAGTACAGATAAACAAATTATTTTAAAGACTAGAGTATATAGAAGAGGAGGCCATATTACTTTTAATTGAGTTCCAATACCCGAAATTACCTATTTTCGCGCATTCTGTGAATAACATTGCAGCAGATAGACAAATAGAGATCCTGGTCACAAGTATTAGGTAAAAAAAGTTAAACGGCTTATAATAATTTTAAAGTCTCACATATACTAATTTTTTGGCCTAAGTATGTTGTACTTAGCAGTATAATAAAATATTTTACGCTTATCGCTTAATTTTGGGATTTACGATGTTTCGTAGAATTACGTTTGCCTCGCAAGTAGTATTTATATTTTTAAGAAGAAAGTGAAAAAAGTTCGTGCTAATTCTTACGAATCATTTTTGCTTCTATATGAAAGATTCTAAACGGAGATCTGCCAGTGTAATCAAAGAAATTTTGCGGTAATAGAAGCATCTTTATACTAAGGAGTAATATCCTCTGTATTATGAATTATACAGAAAAGGCTTTTTAATTTTTTTCCCTGTTGCAATATATTTAGTTCTATTCAGAAAGTGATTGAAAATTTTAACATGAGAAATATAAAATACTTTTTGCAATCCATGTGAAATTTCTGCTAATTTTATTTTCAGCGTTACATAAACGTTAGGTAGGTATTAACATGAAACACTTTCAAAAAAGGAGGTAATTGTAATGAATCGGCAGCATTTTAAAATACTAAATTTTGAAGCACATCAATTGATATGCTGTTCATTTTTTTATAGGTAACTACTAAGCGAAATGCATAAGATAAGACAAAGCAGTTTTCTATATAAAAGGTAATGAAAGACAGTTGCAGCAAATATTTTACTTTTGCAATTTTCTTAAGAACCGCAGCTCCAGAAGTAAAAACTTATCTCCATGTAAAGCAAAACATCATATATTAGACCAACAGGATTACGGCATCATGAAGAGCATATTATGTTTTCCTTTTCTCTCCCAACTGTGTATGTGCGAAGCAGTGAAAAATGATTTTCCCTTAAGTTTTTTGAGTACTATGTAATTCCGCCCGCTTTTTGTAAGGAATTGTAAAACGAAAGATCTTCATGCTAATTATCTTCAAGTATTATGCATTACTATTCTAGCATATAAAAAGTGGAAAAATAACGAGCCATAGTCACTAATTAATGCTTGGCAAAAGCTTGTTCTCCTCGACAATAAGCGCAAAGTCATCTTCAAAATGTCTGTTCAAAAAATTGATAGGTAGATCTACTCAGAATAAGTTAGCATTTCAAAGTCCCTCGCATTTTGAACATTTGACTTTGAAGCACAATAGCTTGTTGCAATATGCTAGATTTCAAAAACAGAAAAAATCTGTGAAATGATTCTGTAATTGAAACACTTAATGAAGAGATTATTTAAGGGGCTATTTCTTTCCAATAAAGTTTGCATGATGTAATGGCAATAGAATACATCCGGTCACTCATTCAGTAAAAAGGAAAGAGAGCGAGGCACAGCTATACCGCTCTGTTACACTAGGGTAATGATTTCTCCGCTCAGCTATTATTTTGTTCTAACTTTCAGTGTCTTATTTTTAATTTATTTCTGCGTAGCCAAATAGCGAAAAGAAAAAAAATCTCAAATGTTTCCGAGGAGCAGTGCAAAGTGAAATTTTTACCGAAAACGTTAACGCGAATGCCTGCATAGTGCCACAAAAATAAAGTAATCCTGTTCATTTTCATCATTAGCGATTCAGCAGCTTGCTCAAGCTAGGCGCAGCTGCAATAAGAAGGGCAGCTGTGACATATGGCAAATATAAACAAAAGTACTTTCAGGTGGCTGATTTGTGGGTACCTCTTGAATGTGAATGATCGACGTAGTCTCTCTCTTTGTTTTGTTGCTAAGTGTTTTCTTTATTTCGTGGCTGCTTCACAATTAGTAACTTGAATAGATTAATTCCAGCTTGCAAGTTGTAGGCTCGAGTGGACTAACAGCCATAAGATAGCATGTTACCGGTTCCTTGCAGTTCTGCTTAAAAATGTAACAACCTTAACTGGGTAGTTCTTGAAACATATGCTTTGCTCCCATGTTCCCATTATATTCGTTATTTGCATTCTTACTATAACACTTGTCTCGTGAGAGTAACAGCAGAAGCAAGCATGGCCAGGCCATCATTTTTATTTGGCTGTTTGACTACCCTCTTCTTCATAAGAGTTCAGCTGCTTACAGGTAGAGTCTTGCAAACACTCAATGTGTTAAAGCTTTCTTTCACTGAGGAACTAGAGAAGCATAGTCATGACGAATGCTTATGCATAGTAGGGTTGAAACTCATTTTCATTGTCGTGCTAGGAATCTCTATTTAGTTGTTTTTAACGGCTCTTCCTTAAATATTATGAAGAGCTTGCAGTGCTTGGTGAGATCATTGTAGCATCTTTCATTGTGCCAAGTTTTTATTACGTAATCTTTGATTGATTAAGTTTGCCATGATGCAAAATTAGATAATTTCGCAAATTTTGCTTATGTTCCCAAGTTCCTCCAAGAGAACATAAAATTGTTTTGAACTTGAGTCATTCTTTTTCTGTATTGTAATTTGTCCAAAAAGAGCCATTACAAAAGTAACTTTACTTAAAAATTTCTATTTACGTAGCATATATAAAACGTTGCTATATTAGAAGTTTGCGGAAATTTTTCATTCTTCTCGAAACCTTGTATTGCGAGATTGCTTTTTCAACTACATTTTGTCCGTGGATTGTTGTTTTAGCTTTGGGATTTTTAATTTCAAGTCCGATTGGTAACCCTTCGTCAATTCTTTCGTTTGAGTCTCCGCATAAAAGAGCATTTTCAAGACGATACTCTTATAACACGGTTACTTTCGCTCAGCGAGACGCACAGGATGTCTACACTGAATTTGGAGTGAACGATGTCATCAATGCAAAGCCATTTTCTCTTCCGAGATTATCTTGGGTGAGACAATGAAGCATATGCTTCAATTATTCTTTTTATAACTCTACTTGGTCACTTTGAAGTATTACGAGCCTAATATCATACTTTAATACTTCCATTGTAACGAGCTCCATGTAATGCTTTGTGTAGTAGTGTTTCTATATCAAAACAGCTTGTATATAGTATCTGTTCTGCAGCATCCCACGGAATTGGCTCCTCTTATGAGTAAGCAAACCATCAAATTGCACTATGGAAAACATCACGCTGGTTACGTTCGGAAACTAAATGGTAAGCGCCTCTAAACAAATGAGAGGAAGACGTTTGATCCCATTTTATTATAGCAAACAACCCAAGTTTGGGATGAGTTCTAATTTCATTAATCCTTGCATCTCCTTGAGTGCTTACAATATGGATTTAAGTTGCATTTCTAAATAATAGAGACCACTCATTTTGTTTTATAGGATTTATGCAAGATTATCCACATCTTATCGGAAAAACTTTGGAAGGTGCGACACTGTATAGTTGATTGCATTGTGGGTCACTATAGTATATGCTCGGTTGTATTACTTGTATGATTATAGACTATTTTCTCATTATTGCAATTTCATGATTTGCAGATATAATTAAAACAGAGGATGGCGCTCTGTTCAACAATGCAGGTTAATCCGCTCAAACAACTTACAATGGCATTCCGCTCATTTTTCCTGTCCTTAAGTTTTTTGTAAAAGCCTCCAACATGTTATCATGCGTACTTTTGTCTTTATATTTTGCAGCACAGATATGGAATCACAATTTTTTCTGGTCTTGCCTTAAGCCAAATTATGACAATCCTCCGAGGGGACTTATGTATGAACTTATTAAGAAGGATTTTGGTAGCTTTGAGCATTTCCAACTTTTATTTTCTGAAGCCGCAACAGGTATTTAACATATAATCTTTAAATTTATAATTGCTGGCGAGCTGTTGTTATTTTCAGATATTTTTTTGGAGATTAAACTGTTTTGCATCCCGCAATTTTACTTTTTTTATTGCATTGATGGCCTCTATTAAGATAGGTTTTCGTTTCTTGCTCATAGTATGTATTCCCTTTATGAACTGACCTTCTAATTTCGGTTACGCTAACGCTCTCTTCGATTTAAATTTAACACCTCTGTCGAGCTGGTCTCTGGATCATTGCTTGACTTGCATGATGCTTCTTTCTAGGTCATTTTGGCAGCGGTTGGGTATGGCTGATCCAAAAGAGCAACGGAACACTAGCCATTGAAAGCACCCATGATGCTAGCAATCCCATCAAAACTGCCTCTGGAATTCCGCTGTTGGTGATAGGTAAGAAACTCTTTGATTACAACAAGGAAATGTACTAAAAATGCTTCTTGTGATTCCTAGAACGCTGCTGGTTACAAGCAGTAAGGTTACAGGCTCATAATTTGCCACAATGGCTACCTTTTAAAATAGCTTATGGACTCGTTTTTATCCTTATGTACAGATGTATGGGAGCATGCGTATTATGTCGACTACTACAACGACAGGGCTGCCTATATCAAAGGTTTTGTTTTAATACTATAGACCCACTTAAACTTTTGTCTACGTTGTACACAAAAGGACCCTGCAGTAGCTCTTTATGATATTCTCATTTGTAATTTGCTGTTACTTTTGCTTTAAACATCCATTTGTGTGTCTGCTGCAGCTTGGTTCAACATTATTGATTGGGATTTTGTCTGTAAGCAACTGAGGTGATATTGATCTTGGGAAACATTCTTCATAGTTCGTAATGGAAACAAAAGGGATATTTTTGCACCCTATCATACATACACTGACATCCGCGAGGTTTCAAATCGAAAAAAGTTTGAAAGGTATCCAAAATTAATAATTGAAATTTCATATCTAGTAGAGGCGTTGCGTGTATATACACACAACTTTATACGGCATTTCTGTAGAATCTTCGGTAGAAAAAACTTCTCTAAAAGTTAAGTAGAACGAATTTTACCTTTGTAAGCTGTGAAGTTAACGAACAAAACTCGTAAAGCGTTCAAATAGTTCTAAACAAAAATCGTAAAACTTCAATACAAATCGTATGCCGCAACGTTTAAAAAATTTAAGGAGATAGACGATGGCTGAGAGGAAAGCGCGAGATATTAGGCAGGAAAGCGTCTGTTGTAGCGCGTTAACGGAGCACAGCATTGCCAGAGTGTCAGGTAACTGATTAACTTTAAAATGTATTGAAGATTAACTCGAAAAACTCCTTCTCAAAGCATAATCTCTGTTAAAAAAGCGATAAAAGAAGAATGCTTCAATTTCGAGACTGAGGCGTACCTGTACCTTTCGGTAACTTTGCACCCAACTCGAGTTCCTGATTTTTGTAGAAATGGGGTGCAACCTCCACCAACCATTGCGGTTTTATTTCCGAAGCATTTCGCATGTATTCCTTGGTTGTAAGAACTAACTCCGTATATACAATAACCTTGACATTTTGCCCGAAAAGGCTCGACTGTGGATGGATATCGACTGTGTGAGGATGCTTCAACGTAGAGTAAGACCCATTTTTATTGAGTCGTGCCCCTTGAGTAAAAAACCCAGACGTTACTGCTTTTAAGATACCATCATTATCCGTAGGATTGCTAGTCAATTCTACCTCAACCCTGTCCAGTAAACCAATTAATTGCTCTCGCACATCTCTCGCTCGCTTCATTGAGCGAAATTGTATGAAATTTTCATAGCACCAACTAACGGAGTAACCTGCATTTTCCCACTGAGAATACACATTGAGCAGCGTTATATGATCTCCCCCAGGACGGAAAAAATTCTTTCTCGCATTATCTGCATGCAAACCCTTGTCCTTGGGGCGATAGAAGACGGTGTTTCCAACATTGAGCATCGCACATATAGAAACACATTCATCCACACACCCATGCTTTTCTGCTTGAATAACCATTTTAGAGAACATAGGATCAATAGGAAATTCTGCCATTCTACGCCCTAATTTAGTCAGTTGTCCCTTGTCATTCAGAGCCCCTAAAGCATACAGGAGCTCTAGAGCCTTTATTAAAGATTCTGGAGGAGGAGCATCCATAAAATCAAAATTGATTAAGTCATCAATGCCTAAGGATTTCAAAGATAACACAACATTTCCTAAATTGGTACGCTGGATTTCAGGAACGTTAGCAGCATCCATTTCTTTATCAAATGAAAATTTGGTATATAGCCGAAAACAATGGCCAGGCCGCACACGTCCGGCGCGACCCGCACGCTGATTTGCGGAAGCTTGTGAACAGGGCACAGTCACCAAGGATTCCATACCTGCATACATCCGGTGGATTTGCAAGAATAAACTTCACATGAATCCATTTTTGGTACTTTACAAGAATACAACGAAAATTTGACGGATTTAGAATGGGTACGATGAAGAGGAATCAAATAATAAGAAAAAAATTTAAATATTTTGTAGACTGAGGCAATGAAGATTATCTTTCATCAAAAAAAATTACAATTCGCATGCATACTGCATCTCCAAGGATACACATTTCAAAATGTACCTGTTTTAGGATTGTAGGTGTTCTGCTTACAAAAACCTGAATCAATCACGTAGACGATGTTGTGTATTGTAATTGAAGTTTCGGCTATATTTGTGGCCAAAACAACTTTCCGGGCACCTTCAGCCGTGGGTTCGAATATCTTTGCTTGCAAATCACTCGGTAAAGCAGAATATATAGGAAGGATGACCAATTCTCGTAGATCTGTCCCCTTTCCTTTGGTTCTGCATACATTTCAAATAGAGTACACACGTATGTTTGTCTAAATTTACGTTAATTATCCACCTTTTCCACCAAAATATTTACTACAAAGTTGCCCTGCCTGCTGTAAACCCTACCTTCGCTCAAGTTCTTCTTGGGCTTCTTCAATCTCCTGCTGTCCAGGAAAAAAAACCAAAATATCTCCAAGCGGTTGTTTAAGATGAATTTGCAGCACCGTTACTACAGCAGCATCAATGAAATTAGCTTCCGGTGCTTTTGTATAATATATCTGCACGGGGTAGCGGCGACCAGGAATTCTGAAAATTGGGGCATTATCAAAGTATAAAGAAAATTTCTCGGCCTCTAGGGTAGCGGAGGAAATGATTAATTTCAAGTCATCCTTGAATCTTGCCAAATCTTTCACTAATCCAAATAATACGTCGGTATGCAGTGTTCTCTCATGAGCTTCATCTACAAGAATCGTGGAATAGCTGCTCAAATCGGGTTCACTCAAAAATTCACGCAAGAGCATCCCATCAGTCATATATTTGATGATCGTACTTTCGGATGTGCAATCCTCAAATCTTATAGAATATCCCACTTGTCGTCCAAGTGTAATACCCATTTCTTCTGAAACACGAGCAGCAACAGCCATTGCAGCAACGCGACGAGGCTGCGTGCAACCAATTTTCCCGACTTTTCCATAGCCAACCTCATAAAGATATTGTGGAATCTGCGTTGTTTTACCAGATCCTGTTTCCCCAACAACAATTAGGACTGGATAATCATGTATCGCCTTTAAAAGCTCTTCTCGATAAGTGTAGATAGGCAGCATTTTCCTCTCTTCTTGAAGATGAAGCCGCTTGCTCTCCAATTTTCCTTTTTGCCGTGCATCTCGCTCAGTTTTGGATAAATTCCATTCTGCTGCGTCGTCATCGCTCAAAGCACCGTGAGTCTCTAGAGCCACAAAGTCTATACTCGCTCCATCTTCTCCCAAAAAATCGTATTCTTTCCTCTTTCCAATTTTTTCTCGCCCTTTTCTAGAACCAAATTTAGCGATAGCAGCAGCCGCTTGATGCTGTTCCCATAATTGTTGCTCACTTGTGGGTTTTTTTTTTTCTTCCTGATAATTTTGAGACAAAACTGCTAGTCTCGCTTCGGTATCTTCATCATAACTATCTGGCATTACGTATGCCTCAATCTTCCCACGGTTCATACGGTCTTCCACAGCCTTTTTGGCAAGGCTAAAGGTGCCCTTTTTTAGTTTAAAGTCTTCCTTTTCAAATTTGGTCAACTTGACTTCCCGAAAAATCCGTTCTTTATCTTCCAATGATTTCTCAGCCAAAGTTAACTTATCAGATTCACGCTTTTTCAAGTAATCCCGCCTAGCCTCTTCTCTGAGTCTCTCGATATATTCAGTATTGTCTCGAAATTTCTCATTTCGTCCTTTTCGAGCAGCAACAGCTAAATCAATCACAGATGAAGGAGCCATGGCATTTTCTTCGTTTTGTTCTCTTTTGTTTCCTATTTTTCTTCGTTTTTCTTCCTTATGACGCATCCGTTGAGCAAGCTGATCTCTCTCCTCAATATCCAGTGCTCTCTCAATGTCATGACGCTTCTGTGGATCCAATAAATCAGGATGATTAGCTGCTGATGGTGGAATAATAACAGTATCGTCTTGATAATGCGTTCCTATAGGTGTATTCGTAGCAAAATCAGCTATGACATTCGGAGAACATTCTTCCAATGAATTTACTGAGTAAGCTAGCTTTATTGTGTCATTTGGAGTAGAATATGAAGAAAGCATAGAATTCGATGAATTAGCGTGAATTTTATTGAAAAGCTCCTCAGACAATCCTTCCAATTGACTATCTATACCATTAGTTGACAGGAGTTCCTTGTATGACATTAGGGACGGGGTAGATTGAGCGCAATCAATTAGCATATCAGCAATAGAGGTGCTAGAGAAACCCAACACATCATGAAGGCGCGATGAAAGCCACCTGTGGAGAGCCATTATTTAGGATCGGTCGTAAAATATTTGCTATCAAGACAAATACAACCGCACACAGTAGCTCATGCTAAAACGATAGCGATAAAGGGGCACCTTCTTAGAGCTACCTTAACATATTTTGAGTAAATCAAAAAAAATTCAATGGTACTCTTTAGGATTAAGAAACTGATGAAATATATTATTGCACAATGCTACATAAGGCAGCATTCGCCCATAAGAAATACAATAACACTTCTGAGGATGGATATAAAGTAAGAGAGAGGATTCAGGTACAACGGCAGCCACGATAGCACCGAAGTTTGTTCCTTTCATGATAAATAAGATTGCGCAAGTTTATCAGTAGTATCTAGGTAGGTCCAAACTTTGACAAGCTGTGCATCTCAGATACAAAGAAAAGAGAAGGAAGATGTAGTGGAAGCTACAGAAGCACAGAGAAGAGCTTTGTAGGAGCGCAGCATTGCAAGGATCTATTTGGTCAGGCTATCAAAAAGAAGATAAAAAAGGGATAAAGAATTTGTCTTCTCGCCTAGACTGTGCTTACCTTTCACGGTCGAAAGTAATTAAGCTTGACCTGGTATGAAAAGAGCTGCTGTCGCAATCTCATTTCAATTCACACTCAAAGGGCCACATTAGTCAAAAGAATCCTTGAAAGTAAAATGAAATAATTTCTTCAAATCAAAAAATTCGCCTCGCTTTATGCGCTAGATTGAAACTGTATGACAACCCTGAACTCGAGAGATGACTAAGCAAAGTTTTGACGAAGTGAATGGAAAGAGATGAGTTGTCTCAAAAAAGGAAGCATAACTTCTAAACTAGTTCGCGAGCGATTTTACTGTAATGACTAGCTAAACTAATTTTTTTGTTCTAATTCCCAATTTGAAAGTCTGCTTGTACGTGGGCCATTTGTAGGATAGCTGACCATAACTAGCAAAGCACCTCATGTGTAGTTTTGAATACAAAATTGAACGCAATAAAATTGTGTATGCAATTACATGCTATTACAACACGATCATAGCAAGGAAAAATTGCTGTTGAATGGGATGGTATAATGAAAACCTGAAATTCTTATTATTTAAGAGTGCATACAGTCTATTCATTCACAGGGTTTTATAATGCTTGACTTTTTGGAAATATTTGCTAAGAAAGATTGTCTCGTGTACAAGCAAATCTAGTCGATTTATCAAGCGATCTATAGCAGTGCTGAGCAACTTTCAAATTTTTATTTTGAAATTAGTACTGTTAAAAAAGAAAAAATGGAATGTTAGTGTTAAAAATGTCTAACTTTCGTGATGACGAACTTTTACAGGGGTGCGGTACTTACTATCTTATTAAAATGCTTGCAAGAAGAAGTTTGGTTACATTAAATTTTATGCGAAATACCTAGCTAAGTTTTCCGGCTTACTTGTAAGAAGGAAAAATGCATGCGCGTAATTTATTGTGAAGTATTACAGTTAATAAAGGATTTCCAATTTTCGAATAATTCTTCCGCTCACTACTGTGTCATCATTGAGAGTGATGATTATAGTAATCATATTTGCGTACCATGGCATGATAAAACTTCTCCATGTGCTTTATGATTGGAACAGTGATAGTGTAACAAGCGGAATTGTAGCGTAAGCGGAAAAGTAATGTCTAATTATGTTAATTAATGCTAGGTTAAGTAATTGATGCTAGGTTACGTAATTAATATTTAGGTTAAGTAATTATACCGTGAGTAAGTAATGTAGTTATGAAGATGAGTTAATGAAATGATATATTAGAACTAAGCTACACCATGCGGAAAGTAGTTACGGAATAACCCGGGTAGTAGTGGAAAGTAAGGTACGAGTGGATTAGGTCTGTATTTGAATGCGCACAAATACAACCGACGTTGACGAGCAACCAAGAACATTGACAACTAACATACTCGTGAGGTAAAGGTTGTAAGGATAAAATATGTCCCCTTTGAGAATGCTTTTATATCATGTTTTCATGCAGCACTATCAATCGCAGTGGTGAACCCTTGAGTTCATTTCCCGCATTTGTCTCTACGATGAAAAGACATTCTTGCAACCTTTTTGCGCGTCAACAGTGCTATTTGCTGACACAGCCATTTTGGTATCGGCAAGTGAGAAAATTTTCAAGCAGTGAAATCTACTGAAGAATTGACGTGTACATGCTCCTACATTCAAATTTTTGAAATATTTTCAGTGAATGAATTTGCTTTTTTAAAAAGTGGGAAATTCTCACACAACGACCTGTAAATAGCCGGTGAATACAATTTTTTGTTTATAATAACTCACTAAAATAATGAAGTCGCATTTCATTACATTCAATTTTTCAAGAAAAAGCACTGTGGATCCATATAAAACTAACACTGAAAAGCTTATTATTTGAAAATGCTCCATAGGCATCGCTATGAAAATGAAGCGATGCAATAGAAACTCCACATTTACCAGCTTCCACAAGCATCTCTTACATTTTGTCATTATCATCCATTTTGCATTATAAAAAGTACATATTAAATTTCTATTTGATCTTGATGCAACTGATTGGCAAGTATTAAAAATTTTGCATTATGTCTGTTTAATCAATTAACCGCCTTTATACCGCACTGAAAAGTTTGAATACATTCAAACTTTTCCCGCATATTCCATTACAGTTTGTTGTTTCCTTTTCATTTTGTTTTCAGACAATTTCTCAATTATCCTTCCTGAACATTATTTCTTTGATAATACAACCGGAATTTCTTGATAATTGAGAGTGTGTACAGTGTATCAGTACATGAGAATTCGGATTGGCCGTTCTTCTCACCAATACAAATATGGTTCAGCTTAAGGGTTATATTCCATTTGTCGCAAAGTACTTTCATTTGGTGTTCTATTTCTTTCTCATTCTTTCGTAATGATTACTTTATTTTGATATGTTGTTTCATATTTTTTGCTAAGCAAATTACGTTTCAACAGTAACTTATCTTCTGGATTTTTTTTTTTAATTTTTCCATGCGGCCACCTAATGTCGAGCATATGAGGACTCAATGCAGCACCATCATTTTATAAGATAGAGTTTTGTTTTGTACTGCTTGGAGCAAGGTAATTAACATTGCATTTTTAAAGGGTACCGGTTACCTGTGTTAAATTTCATTGTAAATCATCTGCTACGAGTTAAAACGTAGCAGTTTCCACAAAATTTGGCATTTAGATAACAATTAAAATTCTGGGAGAATGTAATTTTCGAGGCTTTTCTGATATGGAGTTACTGCAGTAGAATAAATTCGACAGCATATCTCAGAAGCAGAATTCATGCCATTGAATGATGAAAAATCTCTACTGTAAATTTCTATTTTACCGTTCCTTATGAAGCTATTTTTTGAACACGATGAACTATAAAAAGTGGAAAAATCAATTGTTACAACAGAAACAAATTAGTAAGAGAGAACGCTTTAATGAATTCAGGATTTTTGCAAGAATTGCTGTGTTCTGCGAGAATGCAGAAATGTAGAATGAGCACTATAAACGCAGCGACGCTCGCATTGAAATTTTGTTATGCCACCTCATTTGAGTAACGAAACAAAAAATATGCCTCAAAAGAGTACTTTTGCTTACTCGAAAAGCGTAGTATTGCAAGTTTTTAAAAATCGTAAGAAATATACTAGAATATTAGACTAAATCATTCAGGCTTTGTATATCTCCACAGGAGTTGTAACTGTCTGTAAATTAACGAATGCTTTCGAAAGGTCAGTGCTACTGCGGGTACGGAAGGAATGGCCTTCTATGAGAGTAAAAATTGCTGGCCTAACATGCTAAGAAATTCTTTTGCAACCGCTCTTACGAAACGAGAGAACTTCGATCATGCAACAATCAAACCTTACAGTGCTGTTATTTTCACCAATTTCATGTCTTCATTCATGTAGTGAGGGCGCTGCTTTTTTGTTTAGTGTTCAGTTTATCGTTTTTCTACAATGCTTTTCCTCTACTTCCTTTTAGATTTACAGAATAGAATACGTTAAATTCTTAGAAAAAGCATACATCATCATGCTAACGTCAACTGGCGTAGTACATACCAGAACGAGCAAGTGCTTGCTGATTGGCTCGGGTGCTAGAGAGCATTGTCTTGCTTGGAAGCTAGCACAATCCTCGCTTGTTGGCAAACTTTACTGCACTCCTGGAAATGGTGGAATTCGTATGTTGTCTGAACAGACAGATAAAGTAGTACAGCTCGAACTTCCCGTTAGAGTGGAAGATCTTTTTAAAGATGTTTGTGATTTTTGCTTGTCATCGGGAGTTGACTTCGTTATTGTAGGACCTGAAAACCCTCTTTGTGATGGAATTGCAGATGTATTATCAGGGATTGGAGTACATTGCTTCGGCCCTAAAAAAACTGCTGCTATTTTAGAAGGTTCGAAGGCATACGCCAAGGAGTTCATGATCCGAAACAATATTCCAACTGCCAAATTTGAATGTTTTCGTGGGATAGAACAAATAGAAGCCGCTTCTAGTTATGTTCGTCGTATGTGGAATGAAAATGCTGCATCTGTAGTCATTAAAGCATCTGGTCAGTCCACTCGCAAGGGAATAACAATGTGCAGCGAAATGTTTAATTTCTTATACTTGTTGATATGCGTGCATTTTCATAAATATGAATACCTTACTTGAGTATTTTTCAGCTCCTTCGAGGTGAATCTGCTGCTTACCTGGATTTTTTTGTGTAGGATTAGCGGCAGGAAAGGGAGTCATAGTCCCAGAAACCCTAGAAGAGGCATTATCTGCTGTTGAAAAAAACCTTAAAGACAAAATTCATGGAAGTGGAAGTGCCGAAATCATTATTGAAGAACGACTATTTGGGTTGGAAGTATCTATTTTAGCTTTAACTGACGGCACCTCGGTTGCTCCTCTACCTCCTAGTCATGATTATAAGTATGTAGAAAATGGCGATAAAGGACCCCTTTCTGGTGGTATGGGCTCTGTTTGCCCTTCATCACGTCTCTCTCCCGCGGTATATTGAGCTTTAGTCGCTATTATGACGTACTGTAATTATGACGGTCAACTTTGTCAAATAGTATAGGAATTCTTTTGTCTAGGCACCTATAACGTAAAAATATTAGCCACTCAGCCATTTTTATTTTATGTGAAGAACAAAACGGCTAACCGGTTAATGCTATATAAGCTCATTAAAAAGAGTTGTTGCATAAACTTTCACTATCTATATACAATTTTGTTTGTTTCCGAGGGAACCTTTTCGATATACTTTTTTGTAATTGCTTTGTACTACCAAAGTAAATGGTTCATGAAATCACTATCATGTGTTTTTTATAGCGGCCATCTCGGTAAATGTGTTTCCAGTTACTTTTTATAATGCAGCATTGCGTTTATTGCTATATTATCTATAATCCGCTAGGAAATGCATCATGAAGATTCAATTACATTGAGAAGACACCTTTTTGCATTGATCCTATTGCTTTTTTATATTTTACTCATGTAAAATTTTTTTATTGTTTTTGTGATTTACCAGTTATTTAACAAAATCATTGCTACAATCGTTCGACCTACCATCTTGGCTATGAAGAAAGAGGCAAATCTATTTCAGGGGTGCTTATACACAGGCATAATGTTAACACTGCAAGGACCGAAAGTGCTGGAATATAATGTTCGGTTTGGAGATCCTGAGACCCAGTCTCTGATCCCTCTAATAGAAAATGATCTGTTTTCTTTAATTAAATCTTGTTGTTTGGCAGATGGTACTCTCGAAGCAATCCCAATTTCTTTAAAACCAAATTCCGTTGCAGTTTCCGTTGTTATGGCATCTGGAGGCTATCCTTACACTTATAGAAAGGGTTATAAAATAGAAGGTAGGAAATGAGAACTAGCAGTTGCGATTCATGCAACAAAGAAGAGCCTCTACTATTACTTTACCCGTATGCTGCTTCTCTCAAAGACTCATATACTGACACAACATTCATGTGCATTTCTCTAATGGTCTTACGCAAAGTGATCTTGCAAGCGTGACAATTACCAGGATGGTTGTGAGTGTCATATTTGATGTGTATTTTTTTTAGGCCTCTTTCCTAGCACTGACATGGAGAAAAATGTATGTATTTTTCATGCTGGTACGAAGCGTGGAGATGATGGATCGATTCTTACTACATCCGGTCGTGTTTTGACGGTCACAGCAATTGCACCTGTAAAGGAGGAAGCATTGAAAATGGCATACAATGTTACTGCCAAACTGGAATGGCCAGATTGTCATTACCGACAGGACATTGGATTGTAAAAGAAGATTGCAAGCATTTGAAATTTTGTACTACTTAGTACACAGTGTGGAAGTATTTTTTGGTTAGCGTAGCGGACATGGCAGATTTGCAATTTTTAAAGTATTTTTCGGAGCTGCAAAAATGATAGAATGCTTTTCCGGAATATCTCAAAATGACAGGTAAAGTTTTCAATTTTGTCGAGAATAGTTGCTTACAAAATGTTGATAAGAGTTTACAAGTTTTGATTTTTATTATGAAATACTCGAATATTCTTTTAATAATCAATGGGAAACATACAGCTTGACTTTTTTCTAATATCTAATCTGTTCTTGAGTGATCCGTTCATTGCATGGTTGTATGGAAGCTACTACAATCTTTTGATCGCAAGAGCGTCATAGTGCCAACGTTAGATGCGCTTTCTTGAATTGATCAGAGAAAATACATCATTCATGCCAATACAATTGGACAATGACAGGTAGCAATTTGTATTTTGCTTGTTACATGCTATTTGTATCAAAAGTATTCCTGCTTGAGGAAATTCTCAAAAATTTGATAAGAAGAAGTGGCATTCTGCTTCATTCTGGCTTTTCGAAAGTGGTAGCTTTCTTGTGAGTTGTACCTGTGTAATAGCTGATGGTAGCATCTACTAAACCTACACCTAGTGCTAGAACAAGAATACCTGCAGAATGTACCACAATTACAGCACTGATTGTCGCAAGTCCGATACCTGCTCCAACAAAAAAATATGCAGGACCCGACCATGGATGTACCTTCTTAATAACTTTAGCTTCATTTGCCATTTGATGATCAGAAGAAGGATGCGTCGGGAAAATGTACTTCCCTGGGTTCTCTGTCATAGTTAATTCCATGTTTGTTAAACGTAGAGATGAAGGTAGCAACTGAAACTCCTCTCATGCACCAAAATGAATATTCCACAATATTTTGTCCGGCGAAAAAGATAGAATTTTGTCGTTTCTGCTATTGGAAGTATGTAATTGTTGCCACATAAAGGAAGGTAAATTCAATAGCTTCTAACAGTACGATTCTTTCTGCAAGCAATCCAGTTTTGCTTCGCTACCGCATCACAAATTTCACAATAATGCTCAACTTATGTAGCAGTAACTTTCCATCAATACTAAAAATATTGAGCAATATTCATAGCATAAGTAGTGAGATCTTTCAAAAATTGTTTGTATCTTCTTCAAACAAAATCAATTACGTCTGACCAAAGGAAAGATTCGAACGTGGACTCGAAATTGAATTTTTCAGCAAAAAGATTGAATAAAAGGTTGTTTTCGACCTTCTCTGCAGCGCCTCACTTAGACTTGCTCATTGGTAATAAAAATATTCAAGAAAAGGATTGCTGGCGGTAGCATGGCTACGTAATCACCAAAGATGGTGGTTAAAGCTACCTAGTTTGTTCAAACAACTTGTAGCAAGAAAATGAAAAGTATTCAACTTTAACCGAAGCAAATCACTAGCGCCTAAAGTTTTGGCATTGTTGCCGATTCTCGACAGCTCACGAACTCCCAATAACCCTTTTGTAAATAATTTCCTAGCAATGTTTAACTTTTAAATACTTTTGTAATTATTTGACACTTTGAATATGATTCTATTTAATGAGAAATGCAAAGAGTTGAAATTTGTGGTTGGATGTGGATGGCTGCATTCTTACCGCGGCATATAAGCCATTCACTTTGGTGGAAGCAAATGTGATTACAAAACGAATTCATCTCATATACCAAAGAAGTAAAAATTAAAAATCGTCCCTAAAGTTAGGACGATTATTTTTTGTTTTGTGACAGTAAATATGATGTCGAAGAATGCTTAGCAGCATTGTGCTTGAAGGGTTTCAGGCATTATTTTTGTTGCAGTTTTACCTTTTTGCAACTATTTATCAAAATGACCGGTTATAGCAGTATTATATTAGTTCTGCAAGGATAAGCGGTTGGAGAGAGGTTTCATTCTTACGATAACTCACTATTCACTGTTGTGTGAGTAAAATAATATCGAGAAAAAGCACACATCTCTTGTTTATACTTCAATTTATTTTAGTATACTGCGCGGTACAGTTTTATGTTAGTAAAAATATTTGTTGATATTTCTGGGTAGAGAAACCTTATAAATTGAACGATAATATATAAATTTGAGTTTTACAAAAACGTTTGTGCTTTATTGAGGCAACCTTTGTCGACAATCACGGAATTCCAAGTTGTGCGTAAAATTTACATTGCTTCAAAAAAGATTTTGAATGCGTCTGAAAAAGAAAAAAGAATCCACGGAAACATAAATTAAGAATCAATCATCTCGAAGATCAGCTTCTGTTTCACTTTATTTTGAAGTCAGTGACTACGCAAATGTCCATTGAACAAACATATTATCCCGGTGTACCGATTTCCTTTCTGGGATTGACTACACAATAAGCAGCCTTTTGAGTCTTTCGCATTTATTGTAGGTATCACATACATTAAAAGTAGTTTATACAGCTCATTCAACTTAGTAACGCGCATGCCATATGAGCACTAGCATGAGATATTTAGTTAGTACTTTTCTGATATCATTTTCTTTAGTGTGTCCACTGGTGATGTGACCTATTCGATAAAAAGCATCACATCGCAAGTGGACACAGGTAGGGCTTTAGCACCTCTCAGCTAGATGTTCCCGTCATTCATCGATAGCTGTTCCATCTCCTACCCTCAAAATTTATTATTCAGTAGCTATTCGGGTTATATTTTTCTTACGTTAGATATTTTTAAGGTATTTCCTTGAAAAATATAATTATCTCAATTCATTTCGATCTGTGTGCTGTTACGCTACTTTCAAAAAGTTTCTGCTAAGACAGTTACAAGCCCAAATTTATTTCCAAAACATACTTCATTCTCTTTCGCAACTTTATCTTATCGTTTACCCTATCTGTCTCTCGCTTCCATTCTCGTCTACATTATCACGCTGATCATTCTCCATTTTATTATTTGCATGACCCGATTTTGAGGGTGTTCTTATAGCACCCATTATGCATATTTACACTGAAGTGCTTTGCCGCACTTATCTGATGACAGTACTTAATTGCGGAGCATTTTAAATTTACACTATTGTAACTGCAAATACGAACTTATTCAATCATGTAAAACACTGCGCATGTATTTGGTACAATGGTGCTGTACTATGAGCATAAATATCAGCTATTCAATAAAATCATTTTCCAGCCATGGATTTTGTACCTAGACTTGAAATGTTTTGAAAACGCAAGGAATTTGTGAGTTCAACACTTAATATTGCATGGAGTATTTTAGAGAAGCATTATTATAAAATAAGCATTTAGCTTCCTGTTTATAGAGAATACATGGTAAGTGACGATAGTAGACATAATAAAGGAAGCAAAATGATAGAGAAATTTGATTTGAAATTTATAATTAAAGAAATCAACACCGTACTGCTTTTTAAATCAGTTTACATGCAGGTAAAGATGACTTTGCCGCTGTGTTGGCTTAACTTTTGGTCGATATATGCCAGGTAGCAGGAATATTTCGGTCATCGCCTAATGCATGATAAAAAAAGGATATGCAGGTACGATAAAATATAATGGAATTTTTCTCCAAAGAATTTGGAGCAGAAAAATGAAGCAATGCTAACAAGCTGTAAAGCTTAAAAATACACTAGGAAAAACACAGCGTAAATCATAGCGAGAAAAGTAATACACTACATATTTCGAACCCAAATTAAAACTGTGCAAGTTCAACATAATTCATGCTTTTATGTTACCTTCTTGCTCCCCGTTTCTTTCCATTCGTGTTTCGAAACGATTGAACGTATACATCTACACAAGCAGTTTATGTATTGTAGCAGCAACATATCACTGGAGATGTTTAAAAAAATCATTTATTATATACAATACTTGTGCATGAAAAGCTTTTAAATAAAAAAATTTCTAGACTTATCGCAGAAATCCAAATGCAAAGCAAATTTTCTTCCAGTCAAAATTGATGCAAAAAAGTACTAGCATACTTGCAGTTGACAACGATGAAGAAACATCATCTGCGTTAAAGTGTTCCCCAAAGCTTGGTAAAAGAGTGGGCTTAGAGGGCACCGCAGAATGCGCGTCACAATTTCCCTTGCTGAAAAAATCTGTGTGTTTTGGAGGCACCTGCATATTCTTGTAGCCAAAAAATGGATCTAAAAATCCACTTGAAGCATCCGTAATTGCTTGGCATGGAATAGTAGGATTTAGAGCTTGATTGGCAGGTGGAGAAAAAGAAGTTACACAACTATTTCCAAAAATTTGTTGAGCGGGAATAAAAGTAGTATCAGAAGGGGTAAAGATTTGTGGAACAGAATTTTTTGAACTTGCATCAGCGTATTGTTCTGTCGTAAAGCATTGCGACAATACCATATTTTGAGAACCAGAACTGTTGTGCAAAAATTCATTTGGCGTCCTGTGAATGCTATTTTCCGGTGTAAAAGGATTACAACACGGAATCGTAATTCCGGCAGGGCCAAAATTATCAGGTTCTTTAGTTTCACCGAGCTGACTATTACAAGTATTATTGACAAAAAATTCAGTTTCACCCGCGGTAATAATCTGATTAGTGCAGAAATTTGAGTTTAATTGGGTCCTATTCATAGAATCACTAAGTTGTTCCGGTCGATTTCGACGGGCTCGTAAGCGAGGATGCCTTTTTAAAATAGTTTCGGATATTTCCACTCCTGTAGCTGTCTCCTCCGGTACAAAGTTTGATGCTGACATAGAATCCGTGATTTCTATTTTCGTGGGTGTCTGTATTTGTGCTTTGTCAAGAAATGACTTAAAACTTCCAACACTAGATGCTTCATCAGCTTTCTCTTGCTTCAAATGACTGGTGATACAACCGGTAGAGGCAGAATTTGAAGAGAATCCAGACGCATTCCGTTTATCACACATAGAAATATTTGAATCTTGAAAGTCGCTCAGCGTGGAAGATTGAGCTGATGTAAAAACCGAATAACCACATGCAAGTGTTACTGCCGCATCTTGATTGCTTGTATCGCTTTTAAAGGTGGAGAAGGTTGTCTTGTCAAATGCATATTTTATTTTTAAGGGCACTTCGTTTTCATCATTGCTAGTAACAGCAAGTGTCTCAATATTGTTTAATTTTGCAGAGGAGCTTGCTGAAAGTTGCTGACACTCTTCATCTTCTTTAGGTTGGTCTTTTAGAACATCAAGTGTTGTGATGTTTGCCTGCTCTCTCTCCACTTCAAGTGCAATCTTTTCACTCCTTATCCGTTCATATTCACGTGTCAAGGCTTCTTCATCGTCCAGCGATTGTCTCTCAAAATCAATTTTTTCTTGCATGTGTCGATTTTCTTCATCTTTCTGCTGCTGTATACGCAAAATTTTCGTTTCTTCCATTGTCAATCGACTAGGCATATCGGTTTGGGTCACTATTGGGCGATTTCTACGTTTGTGCCACGTGTGCTCCGATACTTTTGGAGTTGACACATTTGCCCTTCCGCAAACACGCTTGTATGTACTACGTGGATGCATATGTAAGCTATTGTTTCTTCGCGGATTGATTACATCATTTATAGTTACTTCATCTTGAGATTTTCGTGGAGCTAGGGGATGCCTTGATTTACCAATATACGGATATTGCGTAACAAAACGATCAAATGCAGGAGGTGTCGTTGTATCCAATCCATTGCATAATCGTGAGCGCTTTTTCTTGCTTTCATTATTGTCAGCAAAATCTGCGGAATTAAATGCTTGTTTTTCAGAAGCATTCTTTTCTGAGAAATTGATATAAATACAATGCAGCTTTGGTAAAACGATTCATCCCAAAAATATATAGAAACGCATACATAATGCATGGCATACATATAGCACTCTTACTTGAAGCATCAAGTTGAGAAAGTAAAAAAATGTCGGAAATGTCATTAGGCACAATTGCACTTGTCAAATTATTATTTTCGTCTATTCTGCAACATTCTTTCTTGTTAAAATCAGTTTTAAAAGTAGTACAACTTTTGTGCCCGTATTGTTGCTCAGAATGTTCTTGGTAAGATCCGGATATAGCGACATCCTCGCTTTGGGAAGGAAAGGAGGAAATAATCAGGTTGCTATTTTTTTCCAGATAATTTCTCTTCTCGTATTCCTTCGTATTTGTCATTTTATGGATTATAGGATTGGAAGTATAGTCATTATTATTAGAAAAAGTACTTTTTTGGTAACTACCGCTACCATATAAACTCAGACTATTCAGTTTTCTCTTGTGAGAAAAAGGTTGCAATGAATGTGCTGCAAAAGAACGGAATTCTTCAAGGGTATGGTGATGAGATGGCTCAAGAGATAAGGATCTATCAAATGGTGTTTCTATATTTGAGTGAAGCTCGTCTTTGCTTACTTTCCGTAAACGAATTCTCGCTGCTTGAGGTTTCGTCTCCTTACCGAAAATAGAATGATCTGCATCTGCAGTTAAAGATTGTGTAATACCATTTCCATTTTTAGAGTAAAATCTGGCAAGCTTATTGATTGTCGTAGTTGCAGACTTCCAAATTTTTTTTGCTCCAATTAAAGGCTTCACTGTACTGTAATTTTTGATAAACTCCGAAAACGTAGAATTGGGATTTGGGTCATCCCTAGCAAGTGCCTTAGTCCAATCTATACATAGCAATGTAAGCAAGCTGTCAAAGTTAATCAGTGGTATCAGTAGGCTACGGAAACTACGTCATGAACATTTTTCAAAAATATTGAATTTTGCATCAACGAGACTTTGTTAGCTCGGGTATAGCTATAGCTACTTGGAATTTTAATTATTTTTAAAACTACATCAAAATCAACTTTACCCGAAGTTTGCAACGAGGAAGATGTGGAGCATATTCCATCAGGGTCACATTTAGAGATGGGCGAAGATGGAGGGGTAAAGAATAAATCATTTTCATATTTGCTACTAGCTTTTTCTATGCTAAATCTAGATGGTATAGCCGTTGATTGAAACTGTGTGCTGCGAGTTTGTCGGACTTGTCTCGGTAATGGGCAAATCAGTGAAGGGTGAAGAGAACTAGACACGGCATCCCTTCCCAATATACGCCGTTTTGTCGCTGCACGTGAAGCAGCGATTGGCGTTTTAATTGAAGCCTTTCGGGTGACATTTCCTCCCCATGACTTTAATGTGAGTTGATTACTACCAAAAATTGAATGGGAAATACTGTTTGCAAAACTGTCTACCTTATTGTTGCAGAAACTGCGTTGGTAAATGTCTTCGTATGTCCGCTTGCGTCTTGAGGTAAAGTAAGTACCATGATACTGACAAGGAAGTAATTGTTGTATTAACTCATCGCGTAATGACCCATTTACATTGCCTGAGCTTGGTAATGGTGTCAAAAGTATTCCATTCATTTTCGTAGGGTATTGGTACAATATGTTCATACAATAAAAGAGAAAAGTGGTGCATCCGGAAAAATGTTATTCTTTACATATACAACACTTTATTTTTCCAATGGAAAAAAAATCCGCTCTCCTGGCTTGATCCAACAGGAGATTTGATCTTAAGCTTCACCAAATTTGTTGTTCGGCATCGCACATCGTGAAACATCGAGAATTTGATTTTAAAAAAGACTGAAAAGTTTCGTTCCTGTTAAACTCAAATAAATTTGTTTCGAGAATTTGTAAAAGAGTAGAAATAACAACTAATTCGTAAGTATATTTTGAGTTCAGAATTCCTGTAGTGCAGTAATGGTAAGAGACACAGTGGAAAATTAACCAGAAACAAGCCAAGCAAACTAAAACTATGTTAGACAAAGTGTTATCCTAATCGCATTGCGCGAGCAAATACCAACTGAGAAGTGCGGCGGCAGATCACAAAGACTTCGACCACCACTCTCCCCACTCTACAAGCCCTATTTCGCCGCTTTGAGGTTCCAATTTTGTTATCTTTGCCCTGAAACTCCGCAAATGGTGAGTTTAAGAGAATAGTATTGAAGGAGGGCCCGCAGCACTACAGTAATTTATGTGGGTAAATTGTACCTGACCATTTCAAAATTCTATTACCGAATCTTGGGCAATCTCCTGTGTAACTGACTTTTTTAACCCCTTTAGAAGGCACTATTCATTAATTCACTCATTTTAATAAAAAATTGATTCTTTCAATTCCATAGTATAATTTGATCCTGCCAACTAGCAGTTTTTTCGGGACACTTAGAATCACGGAATCTCACTATGTCAAAATATCAGTGGCCTGCGAGTGCAAAGCATCTTTTGCCGTATATTCATCGTGCAGATGAATTGAATGGGATAAAACCAGTTGGTAAGAATTTCTTTAGCGAAGGTGCAAGCTATGCGTAAGCGAACTGTTGCACAAAATGTGATTCTGCATAAGGGCACTTCTTTTTTTATACATTTGATTTGAGGGAAAGTTTTGATTTGACATCTTTATTCCTCTTAGATGATTTTCCCCAATTTTTGCAAGCCATTTTTCTTTCCTGCCTTTAATGAGATAGTAGAAACATGAGTGGACTACGCAGCGCTTTCCAACATCTCCGTAGAATGTATTGTCTGTTAGTTGTTCTTTTAATTGCGCTACATCTTAGTTTGTTCATGGTAGCGATGAGATGTTAGTGTTGGCGCAATTGTGATAATCTTTACACGTTTGCACATACTCTGATTACTTGCTAAAGCACCTGCAATTGAGAAGCTGATATATTTTGCTCAACCTTACGCTTTTCCTTTTGGCATAAGGCTTACCTTAAATATACTTCATTATCCAGGGGGTGGGGTGGACATATCTGATAGTCTATGCATCGCTTCTGAATGGGGTAGTTGGGATGGTTTTCTTTCATTTTCTCTAATATGAAAAGCCTTGAGAATACTATGAAAATAGAAGTTTTTTATGCATAAAAAAACGGGTTTTCTTTTTATAGAGTACCATCCATGCTAGCGTAATTACGCACGGTTTTGTTTTGAATTAAAAATGATAAATAAAACCCACAAGAGAGTGAAAGGGCGAGGGAAGTGGCTGTTGAGATGTCTACACAAGAAATGATGTTCATCTCACTCTCAGTGGTTTTTTGTGCTCAACAAGTGCATGGATGCTTACTCTCTATTTTTTCGGAAGGAATCCTCATAATCTCACATTCACACAGATTCACTTGTACCCAAGAAATTTTTCTGTGTTCTCACTATTTGGGATTCCCCCCTTAATTTTTTTGAAAACTGAGTGAGTGTACAGGAAAAGAGAGTGTTTTGCCATCGAGATTAAGATTTCTCAGCACTCATGCTTACTCGAACATTTTTGTAGGAATATTTACTTACTAACTTTCTTGCATAACGACTTTGTGTTTTCAACGTTATTTGGTTGATTTTTCTATTTCAGTCTCTTTCTATTGTCGCCTTTATGTTCTGTTTGGCTTAAGAAAAATTCAGTCTGCTTCCCACACTGAAGGTACACACTGGGAATAGAATTGAGCTTGTGAGAAAGCAAAAATGAACATGAATGTGCATTATTTTACTAATTTTCCTCTTTAAACAATTCAAAAATTGAAAAAGAGCCTCGGTGAGCATTTTCTGTTTGTAGCGTTGACTATTTTCTTATTTACTTGCCGTCTGTTTCCTCATCAAAATTTTTATATTTTCATTTATGAACTTTTTATAGCTCTCACAGGAGTGTAATTTTTTTTATGCTTACCCAATGTCATTTGTTCTCCCTTTTTTTGGAAGCTCTTCTCCAACATTACAATAAATCATTCTTTCATTCATGTACGAGTGAACGTCTTAGCTGCAGAGAGATTCTCCTTTATTTTCACATGTGTAGAGATACGGGAAATTATGTTAAGCCTTGCAACTGAAGCCGAGCAGCTGAAGGCAGCCCATGGTAGCCAAATTTCTCAATCAAATTTTGAAGAATTTTGTTGTGGTACTGCATTCATCTCTCGTGTATCTATAGTTTCATAATGTGAGAGATTGAGAAAGTTACGACCGGATAGGAATGTTCTTTCGCTTAGAAGCATTCAAAGAAAAGGAAAGAAGCCATTTTTTCCTCCATTTCAACAAAAAAAATTTTTTTGAGTAGTAGCAGAGATCGACAGGATGTTAAAATCATTGCGTTATTCTGTATTTTGAGTATTATTCCTTCTTTCTTAACGAAATGTTTTAAAAAGGGATGAATAAGAGTGGTTGTGAGTGCTTTTAATTTTTAGATACATTTTCTGTTTCTTCTACTCTTATCCTTGTAAATGTTTTTATTTTTGCTCAACCCTTCTGTTTTAGCCTCTAGATTCTCTTGTTTTATATACTTTATTTAGAATTCCAAAGTGTGTGACAACTGTCAATAGGAGTGTATGTACAGGGGTACCTTGATCTGCTTCTCTTCTTCCCTTTAAAAATTATAGGGAAGCTTCTTAACAATCGCTTCGAGTTTGTAAACGAGGGGATGCTGGGATATAGTGTTTTGAAGGGAAGCATCGTTGTTCTATATATATATATATCTATATATATCTATCTATCTCTCTCTCTTTTTTTTATAAGACCTCTGGTGTTTTATCTCTTTTTTATTTTTGAAGAATTCTTTGACGTAGCGAAAAATGAAGAAGATATAAACGGCATGACAGAGAAAGCCATGCGTTTATATACGTATGCAGCACAATTTTACGATGTTTTAACACAATTTGATGAAGTGGCATCTTCCTTTGCAGATCAGCGGTAATTCACGAGAGAAAGTGGATTTTGAAGAAGTGATGTAGAACGAGAGTTTAGACTATACGAAAAGTTTTTTCTATCCTAGGTATAAAATGAAGGAGTAAAATAAAGTGAGAAAAGAAGTTTGTGTTGATATGACACGCAGTCCACGATGGGATGAAAGCGTGATGAGAAGAATGGAAGGTAAGACGTATCTTGAGGGGGAATGAAACAAGGAGAAGAGGCCAGATGGAAGCCTGAAGTGATGGAGTAGGGAATAAAAGAGCGAAAAGAAGAAATCTTAGAAATATTTGGAATGCAATGGTAGAAATGAGAAGAGAGGAGTGTAAAAAAGTGGCAAAAATGGATGAAATTTTGGTGAGAGAGGCGGATGTTGGGTTTTCAAGTTATAAAGAAGTAGGGTTGGAATAAGCAGCATTTTTTTATTTATAAAATGTAGGCAGGAAATGTATCTGCTTAGCTTTTTATTGATCGAAAAAGGCTATTGTACTGCTTCCTAAATTATAATTTGAGGCTATCCTAGGAGTGCTTTTGATTTTTTACTTTTTTTCGTGAAGAAAATTTGCAAAATGGAGAGCTTTAACCATTAAAAAGGAACTCACGAATCCAACTCCCTCTGTGACAACTCTTTCTACCACAGAAGAAGAATCACAACCCATGGATTTCCTTCCTCCTGAGCTATCCAGGAAACTCAGTCAAAGTTTTGTGCGTCCACCCTAATTTTAATCGAAAGAAACTTATGCAAATTTCATAGTCTTTGAGAGGGGAAATTGGAGCGAAGAAATAGAAATGGCAATGTTTCATTAAGAGTTATTAGAGAAACACCTTTTGCGGTGTTATTTTGTTAACGACGAGGATTTTTTGTCCTTACAAACTACTGTGGAAAGAGAGGATGTCTGTACACATTTGGATACAAGAAATATGTCTAAATATACGTAAGATGCAAGCATTTTGATGGGTTGAAAATATCTAATAAAAAAACTAGAGAGTGTGAAGTTTTAAGCGGCTACGTTCTTTTTCTCACCCGAAATTCTACTTTTTTTAGAGAACTTCTTTACACATTTTTTTTTCTTCTTATGTGTTCTCCTGTTCCTGCAAATTCAACTTTTTTCTCGAGGATGCGGCTGTCTCTGAAACCATCCATTTTGCAATTTTTTAATACTCTTTTTTCGAGCCAATTCCCTCCTTTTTAAAGGGGTGTGTGAAGCTGATTACAGAAGAAAAGAGAGAGAGAGAGAGAGAAACGTTTTTCTCCATACTAAAAGGGGATGGCCACTCTATTTTTGCACACATACATTTCTGAACCAGGATATTCCTACCCCCTCCTTAGAGATTGGTTATCCTAAGAGTTTACTGCCTACAAAAGTATCTCTAATGAGAGTGCTATACGAATTTTTGAGTGGGAGTTGTTTAGTGATAAAGAAATACTATCCACGGCTATAGGCTTAGATTCTTCGTTTCTTATCGGAATTTCAGGAAGAAGCTCCGCCTGATGAAGCGAAAGCCTCTCCCCCTCAAACCTCTGTGGATGTTTCTAAATCTGTGGAGAGTGGTATAATGCAAGTGTCTTGCATTGGATTAAAACATCTACGTAATTCCTTTGTGTAACGTCACCTCTACGGAGCCCTTCATTTAAGTTTATTTCCTTCTCTTTTTTTTTTTATATATAAAAATATTCATTCTACGATTCAAAAAATGTCATTAGACGCTATATTGATTTTTTCTTGTTTATAGATATCGAAGAGGAAAGATTTCCACACGAAATTCTAGAAAAAGCACGAAAATGTGCTCAATTTGCAGCGGGGGGTATGTAAAACAGTTTATAGATGTTTTTTGTGAGCCTCTATATACCCTCTTTATAAATAGAGAAGGGAGAAGAAGAGGTTGTCATTTCTCTGACAGAGAAAGGATGATACACTAAGGGTTAGAAACAGAGCAAGAAGAAGGAAGCATGTTGGAAGACTTTTAAAAAAGTGAAAAAATAAGTGCTATATTTTCCCTATAAGAAGCAAAAATACACTTCAAAACAAGAAGTGAGAGGTGGATATACAAAATGAGAGAAATTACACACTTTTTGTACATTTCCTTCACCCCTCTTTCGTTTCTTATGGTGCTTCTGTATATACAGCACTCGTTTTTGGAGATGTGAAAGGTGGCCGAGCGCTTCTTGAAGAGGCCTTGCAAGTATTAAATTCTGTGGAAGAGGCAGGCTGTGAGGATACTAGGCTATGAAATGGAAGAGCAGCGTCTATTTTTTTTTTTTAAAAAGAGGAGACCTCTCTGTTGTAGTCTCAAAGAATAGACAAAAACAGTAGGAGACTCTCTAGGATGGAACCTTTCCAAAACATTTTAATGATTCCAGAAGTCAGAACTCTGTTTCTTCTTTCCAAGCTGAACTTACCAGAGGAGGAACCTTTTGAGAGAGAGAGGTGTCTCCTCTTTAAATTTGCTTTAAGAAGGGTTGAAAGGGTGAAAATACTCTCTCTCTCAAACGTACAGTAACCCTCTTGTGTGCTCATATAAAATATTTTCAAAGGAAATGCACTCCTTGTAGCTTTATACGCTTCTGCGCATACGTTTCCACTTTTTTTGAGAATACTTCCTTTCCCATAGAGAGAGCATGCTGAAAACGAGAGATTTCTCTTTCTATGACCAAGATTATGCCTGGGATGTCTCCTGTGGGTTGCCAGTCCATCTGGTAAACCACACAGCCACGTTTACCCAATAATTCTCTGAACAGGGGAGGGAGGCCACCCGATGGTCATTCTCTGGAAAATAGAGTAAACGGCAACGTTTTCCTGCAAACAGAAATGAAAGGTGAAATCCTATTTGGAAAGCTCGACTGTCAAAACTGCAGCTAGGCGCTGCCAATGCAGAGATTTCACTCCCCCTACTTTTTCTCTTCTTATTGTTTATAAAAGTATAATTTATACATGGATTTCATGCACCTGTAGACATCTTAGCTTCTCTCCTTCTATACACGATCTTCGCTTCTCTTCCTCCCTCTGCATGTCCCTTGTGGCGCTCTCTCCCCTTTTATAAATAAATAAATAAAAATTTCCCTTCGAACCTGTGTATGTACACTCTCTTTTTTTTTCCACCGTGTCTCACTGTAATGTAGGCCTACAGTTATAGTCTATCTCTGAAAAATTAGAGTTTTCTATTTGATTTATACTACAATAAAAAGTAAGATTGGCTTACGCAAAGCCCTCAAAAGTTTGTAATACTGCAGGGATTGCGAAGGCGGAACCTGAAATATTATAAATTATTATAAAAAAAATTGCAAAATTATAGATATCCACTAATATAGTAAAGAGAAAAAATCAAAGAGAAAGGGGAGCTCTTTATGGAGAGAAAAAGAAGGAGATTTCGCCTATATCCAATGAAAGTATAGTATAAGCAAAAAGTGTAGACTATCCCAAACAAAAAAAAATTTTCAAAATCAAATCCATTTCGTCCATCTTCATCTATCAGACTCTGCCAATCACTCTTTTTGCCTCATATCAAAAGTATGCAGAAAAATCAAAACCTTACTCGTAAATCAGAGCCACCCACACCCAATAAAAGTGGTGTTTCGACGAATTTCACAAAACGAAGTGGAGATGCAGAACGCAGCTGAACCAATTGCTCATCGGTGAGAAGAAGAGAAGGATTATACGTTTCATCGCAGCCCTCGGCTAAACACCAATCTATGAAAAACGAAGACACACGCATCGTTTCAGAGGAGTAAAGAAATTTAGAGGAAGAAAATCCTCCAAAAAAAAGGAAACATAGGCAACAGAGTGATTTCAGTCCTATAAAAAGCAAAGATTTGGATAGAAAATCGTTTTGAGGTGCAAGTTCAAGGTTTTTCAGCGTTTAAAGGCAGAAGGAGCTCTCCTATGTCTGACAAAGAAGACGTTCGGTTTTTTTATGGATTTCTCGGTTTTTTCTATTTTTTATGGATTTTTTTCTATTTTTTATGGATTTCTCGGTTTTTTTATGGATTTTTTTCTGTTTTTTATGGATTTTTTTCTATTTTTTATGGATTTTTTTCTGTTTTTCTCCCCAGTTTCTTCTCATCACTATGAATAGTTTCTACCTGGTATATCTGTAGAACCCATCATAGAGACCAAATCTGTGACAGGATTTAGAGTCGAAGCCGCACCAAACAGCGAAGGAAACTATTTTTCAAGAAAGAACAAAAAACTTGTAAAAATGCAAAATTGAAGAGAAATTACAAGGATAAAGTGAATACAAAGAAAGCCTTCTCATTGGCCATTTCATCAGAAATTTCTCTCCACTTCACAAAAATTTTTAAAATAGGAGTCTTACACAAAACGTATATATACTTTGGTTTCCTCTCATCAAATGTTACTACTGTGTCTCTCTCCTCTTTCTTAAAGTAATAAAAACATCTCCTTTATCGTTTTGAAAATCTCCAAAATTCAGAGAAATGTTCAATTAGAGATGTTTTATGTAAAGAAAATCAACACTATCACTTCTTTACCTGCCCAATAAGATGGCAAACAAGAAAACCTCCATGAGACCCTCCAAGAACCACACTGTGGTGTTCATCGTACAACGAAGGGCTGTAGCAGAGATATATATTTTTTTTTAAAACATTTTTCTATACTACTTTTATGTTGTAAAGATTTCAAATTCATACGGGAGAGGCAACACCAAAAATTATTTACAGGAAAGAGAGATGATGAGAGGAAAGATGATGAGAGGAAAGAAGATGAGATGATGAGAGGAAAGATGATGAGATGAGATAAAAAAAAGATGAGAAAAAAGATGAGATAGAATAAAAATGACTTCTGGAGAAAGTGAAAAGGATAAGAAATTAATTAAAAAGAAATATAGTAGGTATGTAGAAAAGAAAAGAAAAAAATATTAACCAAACACAACCATGTAAAATCATAGAGGATGCCTATAAACAAATAGTAAAACTGTACTTGCATTTCAAATACGAAGAAAATGCTTCCTTGACATCCATTACATCTTGTTTACCCACTTTGCCTATTAATATGAATGAAAAGCAAACGCATCTATTAAATGGATGCAGAGAAGGCAAAGATCAGCAAAATCTCCCAAAATAGAGAGATAAAACGTTGTTTTGAGGCTTTAAATAGCATAGAAAAGATATTCTTTAGTAAAAAAACACTCATAATGTTCTAAAATCTCTCATTTTACCAAGTAATGAGAGAACTTCTTCCTGGCCAAATCCGAGAGATCCACGATAATTGACACCCAAAATATCAAAACCTATGAAGAAACAATAAAAATTAGAAACAAACAAAAATTCAAAGCACAAAGAGGGAAAGAAAGACTTTATATAGGAAGAAAAAGATAAAATACATTCTCTACTATATATAGAAAGATAAAATACAACCTCTAAAAACACCTTATCCATTAGCTTTTAAGAAGATAGCACATCACAGAAAGCTGCCATCTCTCTCTCTCTCTCCTAACAAAATGATATTACTGAAGCAGCATGTGGACACACCTAATTCCATCAAAAATAGAATATGTGGAAAAAATCCAGAGTGATAGCAGGAATGGGGTCCACCGTGGAGTACCACTGCAATCTTTCGTTTCTCTTCTGGATTTCTTTCACTTTTGACAACTATATGACGATCTTCAAATATTTTCCACGTTTTATGTAGAAGTAACGAGTGTGCATGTGTAAAACGATTCCACGAAGGAGAAGTCTATAGAGAGGATACAGCGTTAAAAGAAAAAAAAAGAGAGAGAGAAGTAGGTGGAGAGAGAGAGAGAAGTAGGTGGAGAGAGAGAGAAGTAGGTGGAGAGAGAGAGAGAAGTAGGTGGAGAGAGAGAGAGAAGTAGGTGGAGAGAGAGAGAAGTAGGTGGAGAGAGAGAGAGAAGTAGGTGGAGAGAGAAAAAAAAATGCATTGAAAGAAAAAATATTGTAGAAAAAAGACAAAACGACGTGGAGAAGGAAATAAAAAACAATGTAAAACAGTAAAGAGGCCATCGATTCCATGAAATTGAAAATCTCAAGCAATAACAAAACAATTCATCAACCAAAACATTCCTTACATGCGTCAATTCTCCATTTGTAGAAGCTTCCATCGATGGATTTCCCAATGAAAAAAGAGCCAAAATACGCACACAAAGCAGATGAGGCTCAAACACAGCAGAAGTATCCAAAATAGCAATGAAAACATGAGAAGGAGACAAAGGAGACTGATGTTCAATCAGAAAACGATTATTTTTGTAATCCAGTAGATGAAGAGAATCAAGGACAGAAAACGAGGGCAAGAAAGATTTTGCGTTGGTCACTCTCAACCGAGAGAGGGTACATTTTGATGCCTCTATCGCATCTAAACAAAGAAAAAATGTTATCAACGACGAGAAAGGATGTAGTCTCACTGGATATCTTAAAGAATATAGAACGTGGATCTACACTGAGAATAATACTATTTTACATATTGAATCTCTCTAATTTTAATCATTCTAAATACTTTTCGGATATGTATTTCATCTAGAATCGCACTTTGGGATATTTTTTTTATACAAAATGGCTCGTTACATACAATTTTATTAACCTCATAAGGTATAGATGTTTTGTTTTATAGACTCGAGACCTCTCTTCTCTATCCCATAAATTCCACACACACACACTCTCTCTCTCCTCTCTCCCATAAATTCCACACACACACACTCTCTCTCTCCTCTATCCCATAAATTCCACACACACACACACACTCTCTCCTCTCTCCCATAAATTCCACACACACGCACTCTCTCTCCTCTCTCCCATAAATCTCATACACACACATTCTCTCCTCTCTCCCATAAATTCCACACACACACACTCTCTCTCTCCTCTATCCCATAAATTCCAAGTATAGCCTCATCCATACCCAAATGAATCCCCACGATGGAAGCCACAGGCCCACAGAAAGTATTCACATAAATTGTATTGGGTGATTGCTGTCGAATAAGACGTAGAGTATATAGTCCATTGAAAGGAGGCATAGAAAAATGGGAAAACATGTAGGTGTTGCAATCGCCTAGCCTTAAATAATCAACACGAGAATGGCTGAGAATTTGCCATGAAGAGGAGAGAGGCTCCCCTTTGCGTTCTGCATTTTCTTGGATGTTTCTTCCAATCCAACGAAGTGAGACGATGCGAATATGAGAAATGCCTTTATGAGGACGAATATCCTTTGAAAAAAAATAGAATTTTTGAAAATTGAGGAACGACGGAAGGATTCTTTTTAAAAAGAAATAATGAAACTTCAAAAACCCTCTATAAAATATTTAGTAGCATAAATAAGAATGCAAAAATGAGGATCCAGCCTTCTATGAAGATGAGGCGTATAAAAAATCAACGTACACCTTCATTTCTATAAAAATCTATAACAAAGATGATACATCAAATGAGAGAGAGGCTAACGAAATGTAAGCAATCGTTCTATCATCTTTCTGCTCTACTTTTCACATCTTGTAAGTGACTCTAAAGTCTCTCCTTCTCACCTTGGATTCTTTGTCCAATGCTAAGTAAGCTACACGTTCAACATTCTCATCCAGACTTCCTGTTTGAAGAAGACGTGTAGGACTCCATGCTGAGAATTCTTGGTCAGTAGAAATACGTATCCACTGGCAGTCAAGAGATTTTGGCTTGCTAGAATCCTTAGAGGAAGCTAACTCAGGCAAAGAGGAAGCTTCTGACGTCTGCTGAGCATCTTTTCCCTCCACAATGGGAATAATAGGAGGGGAAGAAGTAGACACAGAGGAATTTTTATGAGAGATAGACGTGTCAGCCATTTTCTGTATGAGGAGAGAGGTCTCCTTGGTTTCAGAAGTTGTGGAGAGTTTTTCAGCAAGTGTGGCCACATAAATTCCACATGGCCGATTGCTACAATGGATTAAACCCAATCTAATAAGAAAAATGCAACAGAAAACGTTTACTGAAAGAGAAAAGAAAGTTCTACTGAGAGAAAGAAAGGAATTGAGAGAGGGAGACAATGAATAAAATAGAAACGCAAAACAAGAATAGAGGCAAAATAAAAGTATAAAGAGTATTCATATACACAAACTATATTAGAAAATACTCTCAAAAAATGTAAAAATTGTAGAAGGAACGAGAAGAAGGATCCGCTTAGAAAGAGAACACCATTTTTTTTTTTTTAAATATAAAATAAAAGCAGAGAACGAGAAAGATTATAGACAGTATACTACAATATATCCAAGAAAGTAACAAAAAAAAAAAAAAAAGCAGCTAATCACCTTAGCATCTCATACATCTCTTCAAATTAAAAAAAAAATAAAAGGCTATCAATTCTCATGTTTCAAAATGGAATCCATAAACGATAGCATTATAAAAGATAAATATTTTCAAGAAAAATAAAAACAAAAATGTTTTTTTGTCTCAAAAGATGAATTCTACCGGAAGGGTAACGTAGACCAGCCAGTACAAACAAAACTATCTTCTTCTCTTAACCATTGTGGCTAAAAATAATAAAGAAAAAACAGTTTTTTGTTTTTAAAATAAGAAATGCAGAAGAAAGAAACTGATTAAAAGAAGGAAATCATTCAACTTTGTAATCTCAAGAAAAAACAAACTCAAAAAAGATGAAGGTGAAGGCTAACATAAGTATATACTTAAAAACCAAAAAAATATATTTACAATAAAAATAGAGTGAAGATAAAGATATAAACACTGAGTAAACAAAAAGTTTATTTCTACTTTGGATACCTCTGCATAGGAGAGTTCTTCTCCTTCATAAGGTGTGACAGCTGAGACAGCCACTTTCTCAAAATCTGCTATAAAAAGGCGTCCATTCCGTTTTTTAGCATTTTGTTCACCCCAATCTTCTTTGTAGATATATTTATTAGTATTGAGAAGGAAAGGCTGTGAAATTTTAACATTTTTTGCCTCAAAAGGAGAATCGTCTTCTTCAGCCACATAAAGCAATCTGAAAACCAAAAAAAAGACAGAATATCTTCTGTCTATAGAGGTATGCAGAGCTAAAAATGGTAAAAGGAGGAGAGGGGAGAGAGGAGGAGAGGAGAGAGGAGAGGGGAGAGGAAGAGAGAGAGGAGAGGAGAGAGGAGAGGAGAGAGGGAGAGGAGGAGAGAGGGAGAGGAGGAGAGAGGGAGAGGAGAGAGGGAGGGGGGGAGAGGGG
>JADAQX010000387.1:0-46089 GCA_015476325.1 Cardiosporidium cionae
GGGAGAGGAGATGAAGAGGGAGAGGAGAGGAGATGAAGAGGGAGAGGAGATGAAGAGGGAGAGGAGAGGAGATGATGGAGGAGAGGAGATGATGGAGGAGAGGAGATGATGGAGGAGAGGAGATGATGGAGGAGAGGAGATGATGGAGGAGAGGAGATGAGGTGAAGGAGATAATGGAGGAGAGGAGGTGAAGGAGATGATGGAGGAGAGGAGATGATGGAGGAGAGAAGATGAAGGAGGAGAGATGATGGAGGAGAGGAGATGAAGGAGGAGAGATGATGGAGGAGGGGAGAGAAGATGAAGGAGGAGAGATGATGGAGGAGAGGAGATGAAGGAGGAGAGATGATGGAGGAGGGGAGAGAAGATGAAGGAGGAAGAGATAAAGAAGGAGAGGAGATGGAAAAAAAAGAGAAATGCGACGAAAAAGAAGGAATGAAATGAGAAGAGAGGAATGCGGTAAGGTGAGTGAAGAATGTAATACGTTGAGAATTCTCTCAGAGAATGAAAGAAGTTTTTAATAAAATACAACTTATTAGAAACATTTTTAAGATTTTTGTTTAAAAAAACTGTAAAACACATACTCCTACTACAGGAATAGAAATTTTATCTTTTTTCGTTTTATAATCTGTGTAGAAACAAAGAAGAAGTAAAAAATTAAAATTCTGAGGTTAGATAGAAAGTCTCTGCCTTTATAAACGAAGAAAACAGAGTTTTCCCGATAGAAAGAGCAGCGATGTACATACATCCAATTACTCTTTGATATAGCCAAGCTTTCTTGTAATTGTCAATATAAAAATCTATATTCAAATGAAAGTTAGACCATACAGTTCTCATCCTCAGTACAATGCACTCTCATACTAATTTCTAATGCACTTTCCACTTCTCATACATCTCTCTCACTCATTCAATTTCTCCTATTTTTCAATAGCATCACATCACTCGCATTCCTTATCTATTCACAACTCTTTCTTTCTCTCTCTCTCTTTCTCATCTCTCTTTCTCATCTCTCTCACTCACTCCTCTCTCTCACTCCTCTCTCATCTCTCACTCTCTCTCCTCTCTCTCATCTCTCTCACTCCTCTCTCTCTCCCTCTCTCTCCCTCTCTCTCCCTCTCTCATCTCTCTCCCTCTCTCTCTCTCTCACTCCTCTCTCTCACTCCTCTCTCTCTCACTCCTCTCTCTCTCTCTCCCTCTCACTCCTCTCTCTATCTCATCTCTCTCTCACTCCTCTCTCATCTCTCTCTCTCATCTCTCTTCTACTGTTTCTTACTTTATTGAGAACTCCCAACGAAGCTGTGGCGGAAAATTTGGCCCAGTTGGTGGCTCTGGCCAGCCATTCCAAATTACTACGAAGAAATATATCCCTCGTCGTTCCAGCCTCCATCAGACCATGAGCAATAATAACAGCATGATGTGTTAAACTATTACGAAGGTCCACACTCACCTATAGAAATCAAAAAATACAGAGAAAAATCAACACAAAGAAGAGGGATTCTCTTTTTCCTACGATGAAAATGAAATAAAGGGTCACAGAACAAGAAAAAAGGATTCTTTTAAGAATTTGTACAACCTAATCAGAGAGAGATGAGAGAAGAAGAGATGAGATGCGTTGAGAGAGAGGTTTGAAATGCATACTATAAACTCATGTTTCTATATAAATCTATTTCTTTCGATATTAGAGGAAATCTCTTTTGCGATTTTCATCCAAGCTGTAAGAGCAATGGCCGATAGATGTACGTACAACTAATAGTTTCTATTATTTCTATTAGTTTCACTTTCTTTCCGTCAGTACATCATGTCTTATTTATCTCTCTTTCTTTTATTATCTTTCTTCTTTTTTTTTGTTCTCATCATCTCTCTTCTCTCTCAATTCATAACTCTCCACCTCTCCTCTTCTCTCTTTCTACCTCCTCCCACTCCTCTTCTCTCTCTCTACCTCCTCCCACTCCTCTTCCCTCTTTCTACCTCCTCCCACTCCTCTTCTCTCTTTCTACCTCCTCCCACTCCTCTTCTCTCTTTCTACCTCCTCCCACTCCTCTTCTCTCTCTCTACCTCCTCCCACTCCTCTTCTCTCTTTCTACCTCCTCTCCTTCCCTCGGACATCCTTACTTTATAACTTTGCAACAAGTGCAAATCAGAGTTATTATTACGGTGTAAAAATTGCAAACGTAATTCAATCGATGCTTCTCCCGTCAAAATATAGCGTAACTTGGCCATCTGTTTCAAAAATTGCATATGAAAAGAAAATATAAAACTCGAAATGGCATGAAAAAAGAAAAATCTACTAAAAGAAAAGAATAACGCATTCAAATGCTAATAAAATTATATAATTTCAACTCTAACGGTGGCTTTCTCAGAGGTATTGAGAAGAGGGAGAGATGTTTCTTCTGTACACATGGCTGTATCTTCTTCTGCTTCTGTAGCTTCTATCCCATTTTCTACAGGAGGAGGTGTTGTAGAAACATGAGAGGGTGTTGTCAATCCTTCTGGAGGTATTTCAACAGCTATTTGAGGAAGCTCCAAGAGAGGATGATGCAAAACAGATTTCAAAAATGCTTGATCCTCTGTGAGATATAGAAAATGTAAAGAATTTGAAATGAGAGAGGGAGAGAGGAAGGAGAGAGGAAAGATGAGGGAGAGAGGAAGGAAGAAGGAGGAAGGAGAGAGGAAGGAGAGAGGAAGGAGAGAGGAAGGAGGAAGGAGAGAGGAAGGATGAGGGGGTAAAATGTGTAGAAATTACAAAGAAAAAAAGAGAAAATTTTAATTGATAGAAAAGTTAGTAAAATAGTTGAAACTATTGCACCCTCATCTCTCCAGAAATTTCTCAGTTGTTTACAAATGCAATTTTTAACGAACAAACACAATAGAGATACCATCTATACATGGATAAGAAAAAGTTAATGAAAAAGAGACAAAGACCTTAGAAACCAAAAGAATAAGAAAGAATATTTCTTTTTTACATCATTTAAACATAAAAACAAACTCAGCCCATACTACTAAAAATAGGATTCAAAAGAAAAAAAAATAAAGAGAAATTTTTGAGTTTGAAAAAAGAAAAAATGTTTAAATTTTTCTGTACGTGTTGAACTTTTCAAATGCATTTCTTCATCGTGTATTTCATTCATTCTTTATTTCTTTATCTCCCCCTTCCCTCTCCCCCCTCTCTCCCCTTCTCTCCCCTTCTCCCCTTCTCCCCCCTCTCTCCCCTTCTCCCCCCTTCTCTCTCTCCCCCCTTCTCTCTCTCCCCCCTTCTCTCTTCCCCCTCTTGTTAAAATATGGGTGTATGTACCAAAATCCACAAGATCAAAGGCAATTTGGTAGGCCATAAGGATGCTATCACCGCCTTTGCGTATCAAATTGGATAAAATTTTTGCAGTTTCTTCAAATTCTTTCTCGTAGTAAAGGCATTTACAGAAATTGGGATATTCCCCTTCAAAAACATCGGCAGGAAGTGTTCGATAGATACTTGAAAGAAGAGAAAATACTTCTCCTCTAAAGAGTTTGGTTGCAATCAATGTATGTGCATTATGAAGACAATACTGCAAACAGCATACAAAATCATCCATATAACTCTATTTTATATATATTTATAAAAAAAGAAAAGAGAAGGAGGGAGGGAGGAGGCCCTCCCATTTTTGATTTAAAAAATTTTGTCCACCCATGTAGCGATGCATTGCTGAAAAAACATCCATGAAAATACCATAAACTTCTTCTACGCCTCCTATATTCCCTACAGAGGCATGTCTCTCGTAGTATTACAAAAAGAGAAAAAGAAGAAGAGGTGTGCTTCAAAATAGGGGAGAAGTCTTGTTGAGAGTCTCTAGACAGAAGAGTTTTGAAAAATTGGAAGCATTTCAAAATTCGTAATCATCTCACGCATACACACACTCTAATTGTCTCTCTTTATTTTATATGCGTTTCTCTCTTTTCCAAATAATTTCTCAATCCATTCATATCTTCTCCCCTCACTCCCTGCATTTCATAAAAAATAAATGATAACACACTTCTCATAGTATATCAAAAAACACCTCTCTCTCTTTCTTTCTTTCTTTCTCTTTCTCTCTCTCTCTCTCTCTTTCATTCTTTCTTTCTCTCTCTCTCTCTCTCTCTACTCTCTCCCTCTCTCTCTCTCTCCCTCTCTCTCTCTCTCTCCCTCTCTCTCTCTACACTCTCTCCACTCTCTCTACTCTCTCTCTCTCTACTCTCTCTCTTTCTCAGTATAAAAAGACAGCATTTCATAGCATAGAAAACTATCCTTCCTAAGAAGAATGAATTTTTTTCAGAAAGAGATTCACACAGGTTATTTTACAACACCTACTGCATAGGAGATGCAGGAGGCATCGTATCCACATATATTGAACAAAAAACTAAAGAAAATCTCTTAAAAAGAAGATAAACAATCTGAGACATACTTCTAATATAGAAAGGAGTCCTGAGGAATGCATTATAATTTCTTTCACTTTATCTAATCGACGTGCATCAAAGGCTATACCCAAGGCTTGTCGTTCATCACCACATTGGATACACATATCGAGAATACGTTCAACAATGGCCTCTAAGCGAGGATCTATGGCTAGGAATAAGAAGGAAAAAAAAATAGATTTTAAAGCCATTTCCTTACAGCAGCAACAAAAAATATATATATAAATTCCAAAAAAATATATATAAATTCCAAAAAAATATATATAAATTCCAAAAAAAAATATATAAATTCCAAAAAAAAATATATAAATTCCAAAAAAAAATATATATATAAATTCCAAAAAAATATATATATATAAATTCCAAAAAATATATATAAATTCCAAAAAATAAAAAATACACCCATAAAAATAAGCCAAAGAGAGAGTTCAAAATGTAAAGAAGAATATTTACTAATGTAGAAGAAATATATACTGAATGAAGATAGAGTTTAGTGTATAAAGAAGGTATAATAGATACAAGATAGACAGTGTTATTAGTGATTTCCAGGATGAAACAAAGAGTATATACACAAAACGAAAAACGTATGAGAGGGATACAAATATATATATATATATAAATAGGTTTTCTCTCAGATTAAAATTTTTAAAAAAATACTCTTATTGAAAGATAAAAGAGAGAGGATAGATATTTTTTACACATTAGACTTTGTAGAGAATATCAATAATTTTTAAGAAAAAAAGAGTATCTTTGTTATTATTCTGTTAAGATGGACAAAACTCCAGTGAAGAGAGAGAAATAAGAAGGGGGAAAAAAAAAATTCTCTATTTTAAGGATACTAATAGACTCTCTTCTCAAGGGATTTTATTCATGTGGGGAGTGTCCAAGAAATCTATGAATTTATGGTATTAAAAGTTCAATCCTTTTTTTACTCTGCATACAAAGAGGAGGAGAATTTTTACCTGTAACATCTTCCATCTTAGTAGAACTTTTAGGGAGTATCTCTTCATGCAGTATAGAAGGATGCTGCTTCGACTCCACCACCTCTCGTGCTTCCTTTTCGTACATTTCTACGCGATGTTTAACATATTCATCGATGCATTTGGCTACAAAACATAAAAAAACGTATAAACAGTACTCTCTATTATTATCTTTCATTTTTATATAAAAGAGAGTATAGTACAAAGCATTTGAGACTTCTCAAACTACCATATCTCTCTCAAGAGGCTATAAAACTTTATAGTTTCTTGAATTATGTTTCAAAAATGAGAAGAAATTCTGGCTGAGAATGTGTGTGTAAGAAACGCGAGGAAAATGAAGTTTGGGTTGAGAAAAGAGAGGAAATTTTTCTTCATCCGAAAATAGAAATTTTTGAGAAAAAACAAGTTTTGGTTGAGAAAAAGAAAAGGAACTCTGGTTTTGATGATAGACTACAGTGCACGATGCTCGCCCTCATTTTCACCCTTCCTAAGCAAGGGTTTAAATTTAAGATAGATCTTTCAATGAAACAAATGCAAGAATAGGAATAAATTTCCTTCGTTCAAAGATGCAGTGTGTCTTACCAACAGTAATGCGAGTATACTGCGACTTCTCTGAAATATCAAACAGAGGACCAACACCCAGTGCATACCGTAAAGCATCATCATATTCTTCCAAATGATAGTACACCTTGCTGATTACCAGCGCTGCTAGTCTCCGCTCAGGAAAGGATTCATCTTCATACAGATATTCACTGTGAAAAAAATTCATAAATCATACTAGGAAAAGAATGCTAAAAAAATTTTTCCCCACCCATGCATAGGCAAAACGTGGGTTACAAATGCATCGTAAAAAACGAATTATAATTAACAGCATCAAACCTTTCACTTATAAAGAGCATCCTTACACCTTGCAAGTAGAGAGTCCTCATCATGTATTAGATCGTAACGAAATGCAAAAACAAAACAAAAATTTCCTGCAAATTTCTTTTCCTCGCATGCTCCCAGGAATACGCATAGCTTGCATACACTATAGAAGAAATTCCCCTCATTTAGCCATTATAGAGGGATGCTCTATCCATTTCATCGCAGAATAGGAAAAAAAAAGAGTTCTACACATATCGATGCTATCAGACATTATTTTACGCGTCACAGACGCAGGCACATGTTTCAAACAATAAAATTCGAACACAAAACTTCTTACATTTCAGAAAGAGAATCTGCAATCTCTGGCCAGAAGCGATCCACGACTTCATTCAATTTTCGGAGTGCATGGACACGCAAAGACCATTCCGATTCAAGTAATAGAGAGAGAAGACCAGCAGCCGATGTACTTTGACAGCACAAGGGAGCTGTAGGGACCGTAGCCATAAGAACAAGCCGAAATGTTACAAAAATATAATAACAATTACTAGAGAAAGAGGGAAAGCTTCAGAAGCGTAGAAGCAACGAGCAGCGAAACTATCCGGAGTAAAATAAAAAGTTGCTCTGAGGATACTCAGTAAGTTGTTAATCTGTAAAAGTAAGAACTGTCGTCACAATTCATCAACCATCGCGCTTCAAAGCCCTTCCAAGAGAAGCTGGCCAGAGTCAATCATCTACGGGAATGAAATGCAATGTGCTCTTTTCATAAAATTCTCTTGTTCGCCCGCAAGCGCATCTTGGAAATAGATTGCTGACACAAAAGGAATAAAATTGCGATGATTTTTCACCAGCAGATGTGCGGCATTGTATACTCAATCAGCAGTACTTTCTTTCTTCAGGAATGGGACCGTTATAATATTTTCATTGGTGATAAATTTTGTATGGAGCAATTGGTTGAAAATTTACACAACAGCCAGCAGCATTCTACAGCTTCATGGTTGGGGTCATGCTTCTTGAGCAGGTGTAGGTGATTACGTAAGCACTCGCGACCTGCGAAAGTACGGATAAAATCTATTGTCGCACAGGCTGAAATGTTACGCGTAAATTAAATTCGTGAAACTCTCAATTGCTAATCGAGACCGTATTGTGCTCATGAATTTAACTTTTAGGAGAATACGAGGCAAAATTATTTGTTTCTTTCTAACATCCACCAGAACGAAAGGAATAATGGATATTTAAATAAGTCAGACAATATCACTTAGTCAGACAATGTCACTTAGAATGAAAGGAGGTGTTTATTTCTACACGGCGTTTCGCTTCTGTATTTCACAAAAAAAGTGTATCCTTCGTATCTTCCACATCAAGGTATATGATTGAATAGAAATACGCGATTCACAAGCGTTTTAATTGAATCGACACAAGAAGTTTGGATTACTTTGTTTAATGCTTCAAAAAATTTCATTATCACTTAGTAAAATACATAATGTAGGTTGTGTAAGGATATATACAACTGCTATAAACTATTGCGAAATAAAGTGGCAACTCTGCTCCTTGAAACTATACTGGTAACCAAATCAATTTGCACTACAAAAACTGCACCAAGTAATTTAAAGAGACAACACATTCTTGTCTGTTCTTTCCTTCAGAGCATTAGTGGTAATGTATGCTATTAATAGTGCTAAAGCAACATTGGATGATTTAAAATGTCGAGGTAGTCTTTTACGTAAATGGTAAGAGATGGTCATTGAGTTTCTTTTCTTAAAAATGTGCGTAATTTTCAACAGATAATCGAACCGGAATTACTGGTTATACTAAATCTACGTTTGTAATCTAGGGTTTTTTTTTAAGTAATAATTTATCCCCAAGATTTGCCAGTCGAGATCTATCGACTCCGGCTACACGATTCTTCCAATCAATAGCGTACTTGTTTCCCTACACTATTAGATTGCTAATTGTTTGAGAGCGTGGATATACTTATTTCTATAAATATATCTCACTAGGTTCATTCGTTTATTCTTCAATAGCCTTCTATCGAAAATAGAATTAGAGTAACGAAAAGCTAGAGCAACTAAGCTCATCAACCTCAGAGTGGTCTTTTAAAATAATAAACTCGTAACTTACGGGCGTCGACAGCCCAAGCTCGATCCTCAATCAAAACCTCTATTCACCTTCACTACTACATGTAGTCAACCTATGGGTCTGACATACTCTTGGTATTATTCGTCTCTCCCTCCGGCACTGTCATAACGACTTAACAAGGCAAGGTCTGACTTCTGCAAATCAAAAGTTACTGCCATGCGTTCTGTTTCATAACCACAACAGATACACAATGTGGAGAGCTCTCATCTCACAATTGCATTACACTGCCACTCGCTCTCTTTCTTAAGTGTGCATACGCACACTACATTAATAATTTTTATGTAAATTCTTTACTCCGCTCATTGACTAAAATCATATACTAGAAAAGGATACAATTATGCACACATGGGCCATATGATGAATACACAATGAGATATTATACTGCATATTGTAATAAGTATTCCCTAATTACATTTCACAAAATAGAATTCATAGATAACTAAGAAAATGTATCTTTTTAATAGATAATTAAAAACTATTAAAAACTAAGAGCTTAAAAACAAAAACTTAACTTGACACACACACTAAAACTCTCGTTGAGCATTCTTGTTGTGTCAATCGTGTGAGTATCACACGGTCGCTATCTTTAGATCCTGTGCGCAGGTTTTGCGCTATCTTATTTTCGCTTCGTTACAACGTTAGCAGGCACAGTATGAAACACTCTTTGCTGGCTTTATGGTATAGAACGCGTATTCAAAAAATCGTAACCGGAGTTATTTGGAGACCAGATACATTTTCCAATCACTAACAGCCTGCTATTAAAAGGAAGTGTGATGTTTTTCAAAAATTCGTTAAGTTATAAAATAAAAGTTCCCCAAAAAGGAGGAGCTCACTAATACAATCAAAATGAGCCCATCCAGAATATACTTACTTGTTTGTGTCAAAATACTACAAACAACAGAATGATTCTTATTTGGAAACAGTGAAAAGTTTCAAGTACGAAGCTAAGCAATCGAAAATGTAACTTGGCAACGCTGAAAAATCATATTAATCATCGAACGAATTGCAGAAGTCTTGGAAGTATCCTGTTGAGTCATTCAGAACGAATTTTCAAGTCATGGATGAGATTCCTTGTAGTTCTTTACTTGTTTTTTCTCATCTAACACTACTAACTGCAAAGCTGGGGATTTAAGCTACTAAATCTCTTCTGCCGTATGCGGAGGAGCCGCGCTTTTAATTGCTGACGTTGCAATAGCTGCGTATTTTTTATCTCTTCTCGTATCCTGGAAAAAGTAGAGAATCATAGATACAATTTCAATCCTTTAAGCAATAGACAAGCATACTAACCATGCACAAATGCATGAATAGAAATAGTGGCAGAAGTTTGCTGCGGCCACTCAAAATATTATTCGTATGAGAGAGATACAAATGAAATCTGATCTTAAAAAATAGCTTATGTATCACGATTAGCATAGGCCAAAAAGAAAATTCTCTGAAGGCTAAATAACTTAGAAGAAATTACAAGAATTACATCTAATATCGGCTACTCGACGAGAAATATGTTAACCTTTCAGTTTCTTGGCTCAAGTTGAGCAAAAATGCCTTACTGTCTGCACTTAGCAAGGCAGGACTTTCTGACAAATGAAAGAAATAAGAAGCAATAAAATACAAGGAGAATTGACAAAAGAACCAGAATAAAATAACCATAAAATTGGAAAATTATTTGAAAAGACAGACGATGGCATGCCTATGCTCATTGATAAATCCACAAAATTCACGCCATTCCTTCTCAAAAAACAAACTTGTACGTTACATAATTGTCGAAATTCCTAAACTAGTTCCGCATTGCCAATCAGCTATAAACTATTTAGCAATGCAAGAAAAGAAAACTTTGAAATGAATAGTGAATATCCATGTTCCGCAATGGTAAAACTTAGTCAAAAAAGCCAGAAACGATGATAAATTTGGGGCATCTCATTATGCAAGGATTCATGTCTTGTGCATACCTTTAAAGGAGGTAGATAATGTTTTTTCTGACTGAACTAGATCCTCTTCAGGGAAGCCGGTAACAGAGGATTTCCTATACATAAAAATTCACAGAAACAGATAGAATATCAAAAATGAATTACAAAACATAAAATTTAAAGGCAAGGGTAATATTTGACAGGGAAAAAATTTAATAAAAGTAATGATTGAAAAGAGAAAGTGCTCCAGTGTGATCAAATATTCAGCAGTAGTGAATACATTTTACTATGTTTCGCTAAATTAAATCCATATAAAATTACAAAGACTCATAAATAACCCATTCTCTCTTTTTAGAAAAAAAAGCTAGCTCTCATCTTATATAAAGACAAAACTGAAAGTACTCACTCGCAGGATTGCAACGTGGCAGGTACGGGTTGAACACAGTCTTCACGAATCTTCTTTTCAAAATCGATGACAGAGGAAATAGATTTATCAGAGACATTCCCAGATACTGCAATAGGAAGCGTAGGGTAAGCAGTTGTGAGTATGCAATGTTGCCCAAATATAGGGAAATAAAAAATGCGAGCACTCATTGTCTCACCGATAGAATTGTATAGCATTGCTTTTTCTTCTAGTTTTGTTTGAACGTTTTTTGCTGTCTTTCGTTCAGATGCTCGAGCATCTAGATCACGCTGGTTTCGTTCATCAACACCATCGTTTCTTGATGTGATAAATTTGTTGGCAAGTGAAGAAGGCTGCAAACATAAAATTAGCACAGTGATACATGTTTTTGTTACTGTTGCAATGCTTCGTTCATACTCTAACCATAGACAAACAATGAAAAATTAATAGTTCGAAAGCATACTCTTAGCGAGCTGAATTCCTTGTGATTCTTAGCAACACATCTTAAAAAACAAAATCCCTCTAAAAAATTGCTGAGGATGAAAAATATCATTAAAAACATGCTCCCAATGAAATAAGAATCAGCATTAGAGCACAATGGGATGCACTTGGATGTGCTGATAGTTGCTGTATAACGAGTGCTCTCCAGTCAAATCAATATTTTCACAGATTGCAAAAATATCGATACAATAATAGTATATAAAATAGAACAATAGTGAATTATCATCTATTTTAAACTATTGCTATGATTGATTCTATGCTACTTAAAAGTCTAAAACGGAACTACGGTGTAGTACACTTTCAGTTAGACAACAAAATGGCTATATTTCATTTTCTAGCCACTGTATATCAATCCGAAATAATGGTTCTTAGGTTTAAAAATGTGATAATAAAGAGGCCGGAGCAAATTTCATTATTGAACAGAAGGAACAGTGGAATAAATACAATTTCATGGACTGCTAAAGAACCAAATGTTGGTAGTACGCCTCCTGCAAAGAGTTTTCTTTTTAATTGCTAATCACAGAATTCAACAGAGACAAATATATATATTGTTTAGTGGCCAAATTACACTCGAAAACTCCACGAAATGAAGTCTCTTTCAAAGAGTCTGCATTGAAAAGGCGAGCAACTTCACAATTCAGTACTGCTGATTTTCGTCAAATATAGGAAAGAAGAGGTTCATTCGTAGGTATACAAACCTTTTTCTGAGATTTGCCACCAATCAAAGAGGAAATCGACGTTTCCTTACGTCGTCGGGCTTCTTCTTCTCCTTCAAATATGACGGCATTAAGCGAACTAATGGAAGAAGACGGGACCTTAACGCTTTTGCCAGGCTTTGGTAAAACGCTACTCTCGGTAAGCCAGCCGTACGACATGCTGTCAGAGTAAATTAAAGCTGAGTAGAATTACAGTTTCCCATCCGCCAGTTGAAAGTTTCAAGCAGAGATCTGCTTAACATTAGAAGCTTCAAGCTTGATACGTCTAAGTAAGGTAACTGATTCAGTAAAGAATGAAAAATTGATTCGCATTAAGAATTATGCCGTTATATCAGAAGATGCTCCACTCAAAAAAAGTACTTAACGTGAGTATAGAAGTTGCAATATAAAAAAGATATATCCATTTTAAGTAAAGACCGCGTTCGCTATTTTTAACCGGTATAATATATTCGCTCACATAAAATTCTGTCTGGTTTCTAGAATACTCTTAGAATGCCTAAGTTATATTTGAAGAAGACTTAAAAAAAAAGGGATGCTCGGATTCTTTACATAGGAAATTGGGGTCGCTGTAGGGCATTCTAGGAAGGCAACTTTGTCCTTATGAAATTTGGTCACTCTAGATGCAAAGACGTGAGTGCATGGTTTTGGAAACTTTGTAAAGCTAAGTGCTGGTAGTAGAAATGCTAAGGCCATAATCACTGCTGAGGAAATCATCGGGAAGATTAACAGCATCTCGTTATTGATATTTTCTTTCCTTTTAAATCTCATAAAAAATTATGAAACCGTAGAAAATAATAATTACGATTGTGTCAATTGCGTTACAAAATGTCAATTAAAAAGAATTGAAATACTCACTTTCCACTGTGAAGATTGCTTGTATAATATGGAAAGATTGCACTTCTCTAAGAATACTTCTGCAGTGAGCTGATATAAGCCTTTCAAATTTGAAAAGCTTCGATTTCATTGCTTTAAAGAATAGTTACAGCCATATTTAGGGTAAAAAGAAGGCCCAGATATATCTTTTAACATATTCCCATTTTGCATAGCTCTATCAGGCGTTTGAATGAATTTCGGCACGAAGTAAAAAAAACATCTTTTTTGCAAATCGTTCTGTATTTCAACTGCATAAATATGTAGTATTTCGGGTAGATGGTGCTGACCCTATTCTCCTCTTTGCTAAATTACCTAGTTTCCGGCTGGTTCCTACTGTAAAGTCGGACTAGTGTTTTTTTCAAGAGCACATTGGTTATAATATTCCACTTTCACCTGTGCAGAATAATCAAAAGGGAAATTTAAAAATGAAAACAAAAAAATTAAAGGGATGACAGGTAATAGCATTGCTGAAACCTTTGGTTTATTTGCTTAATTCTAACGCATACTTCCTGTAGGACAAAAAAAAATACCTGTCTGTTCAAAAATAGTATAGGAGTTCACTTATATATTTTTCTTCTTTTTATAAAAGAGAAAAAAGAATTTGCCAACTCTTAAAATTAAGAGAAACATTTTGGTGACTATTTTGCACCTACTGAAAGATTATAGAAACTCATTTGTGCAACTATCATTGAAGATTTAATCCGTAATTTAACATATATGCACTAGGATAAGATTCTGCTATAGAATACTACGGGAAATCAAGGACAGAAAATTTCTTAGTTTTGAGACATTTATTTATCAACGCAATTCATATTCAAGTTGATTTCGATCATAAATTTGTCTTCTATGAACATCATTGTTAAATTGTACTGACGGAATTTTTGCTCATTTCTTACAAATTAACCTACGCAGAATGATCCTATTCTTGTTTTTTCTTTTCAAAAATCAATTTATCAAAAGTATGAGTTTAATAATTTATAAAAAAATATTATTGCTTTTTCTAATAAATTGATCTTTTTCAATGATTTTGCAAAACATTTTTGCATGGTTCGAAGACTTGGAGCAAAAAGATGTCAGAAGATGTTGCTTCTTGATTTACTTTTAAAAACTAAAAATAATTTTTTGTAAAGTAAAATATTCAAAGCAAATTTAAATATAAAATTGTTTCCTGAGAATCAAAAAAAGTATAAATCAGAAAAAATATCTCAAGATGATACTCCGAAAAAAACTAACATGCGTAATGATTTATTTCAACTTTAGCGCATATAGCTCTAGTTAATTCGCGTTAATACAAAACAGATTTCTATTATTAAATGGCATAATTAAAGCTTGAAAATTTTTCATTTTCTCTAGGAATTTATCAAAACACATCTAGCTAAAGTGTATACGACTTGTTAAATTAATAAAATAATTAGAAGCAATATTTGAAATATTGTAGTTTTAGGAGAGTATTCTTGCACAACTCAGAACTCTGGCACAAAGGGAACTCTAGTCATATAACAAATATCCCAATGTTCTAGGTAGCAAGGATTAAGTGCAATGACAACCTGAGAATAAGCTTTTGAATTAATATTAAAAATATACAATGAACGACTATTAAACCACAAATTTTATTTGCAAACGATGCCAAAATGCAAATTTTTGTTCGAAAAATTATGCTCAAGGCTTAACTGCAGATTCTTTGTGCTAGAAATCTAAGCGGTAAATACTTTTTTACTACTCAATATACTTAATTCAAAATGCTAAAAGACAGAATATAGTTTTATTTTGAGATAGCAGATAATTTAGCACATTTTTAAGATGAGCCTCATTGCATGCTCACATTTCCTTCATTGTCAGTTTTTATTTTTATTGCGAATCTCTCACATTTTATACGAAAAAAATCATGTTGTTTTGGCTGACGAAAAATTCAACTGAATTGATATGATTAACAGGCATACATGAATAAATGGAATTTTTCAAGTAGTATTTGTATTTCCCTTCATTCGACTGTGCCATTCTTTGAATGTCAGGTGCTCATTCAATGCTGCAAAAAGCGTACAGATCTATCATTGTTGGCAAAAAACAACTTTGGTTTGTGAAAAGGTTTAGCATCAAAGTTTTAAACTATTATGCAACAAAAATCATAAACACGATACATTTAGAATAGGTTACTAAGTTTTCATCCTTTCGAAGTTTACCCCCATATAGCTTGTCCATCATGTGAGAAACGAGTTTTAAAGATAAATTTATGGTGCTGTTATATACCACCATAGTCCATTTCTTATGTCTGTATCTTGGAATGTCATGGCCACAAGCAATTGCTCAATAATTATAAGATATACTGAGAGATATATCATTTTGTCCTATTTTGATGTAAAAAAATTTCAAAAAAAAACCAGCATAATAGCAAATCAAAATACGTATTCACTTGAAAGGGAATTGCAGACACTAACAAATCGTTATAGAAATGCAGTAAAAAACTGAATATATTGTATTTAGTATTACATCGTATGCTTTTCATGCAATTATGCAATTCAACTGAAAAAAAGGTTGTTATCTTCCAGTTATTGTAACATGCACATAATTCCATTTTCTTTATTTCCACCAATGAATGATATGATAATTATTCAATCAATTCACAAATAAACAGAGAGAATAGAAATTATTGCAGATTTATTTCTATTGCTGCATCTGCTGCTTGTAATATACGTCTGTAGCTTCATATAGTATCATAATTGCATGAGGAAAAAACTGATCAAGACTGGAACGCACGAAGTATCCTTGCAAAAAGGAATGTATATTAGAGTATTCAGAAGGGTAATGCATTTTTTTTGTATTACGATTATTGCTGTAATTTTAAATTAAGAATTATTATGATCTTCAACGTTGATTATCATAATTTAGGAAACCTATTCGATCAGTGTCTTTTTAATAAAATTTGAAGGACTCAAATGGTACAAATCATTTATCTTTCTATTTACGCAGCTAAGAAAAGCAAATTTATTTTGTTCTATATTGATTTTTAAAACTTAAATTTGGGATTATACTATTTCATTTCTTTTTCAATTTCAAACAAAGCATGCGTTTGCTTTAGTAAAAACTGAATGCGGATCATGAATGCTCACTGTCCTTATTTCCATTATTTGTCGGTAAAAAATTCTTTTTACAAAATCGAAGAAATTATATTATTCAAATTACTAATAGTTTGTTACAAACATTTGTTCGTTATGTTTAATATTCTATTTTATTGAAATAAAACAATTATAGTGCAAGAATTTTTTTTAAATTATAGATGCAACATGAAATGCTTGCAGCATTCTTAAGCATTCTTTATGTGTTTTCAATTGTGATTCTCGTATTTCAGCACAAAGTTACAGACAAAAGTAAGCTTACAGTTCTTATTATCTACCCTAGCTTTACTGTAACATCATTTTGCCATAGCCAATATCGCTATGGAAAAACAAAGATTCATAGAAAAGTATTCACTAGTTTCTTTCAGAATTGCTGATAATACAAAGAAATCTTTATTCTAATGAATAATTTTGTAGAAATATCACTTTTCAGTAATGGCAAAAACTTTATTGGTATCTTTTAATTTTTTCGAAATATGCAAAAAATGGAATTTTAAGGTGAATTTTTCGTACTCATGACTTCCATGGGAAAATATTGGAGTTGTTTATCGTGAAATGATCTTGGTATAGAGAGTATAATTTAAGTATACCGGAAAAATAATAATTTAAGAAATGGAAAATAGGTAATCTCCTTCTTTGAGCTTGCTGCAGTTTAATTGTATAAAATATTACCAAAGGAGCAATTATGTAATGTAGCAGAAAAAGGGTGGGAATAATAACTTCGATATTCGCTCAGAAAGGCTGATTTAATTTGGTTTTTTCTAGCCAATGAGATGACTTGGGAAGCACATAATTATTTGAAAGTTTGCTCTTTATTAAATTGAATCAATATCAGATTGAAGTTCTACCCAATTATTCATAAGTTCAACACTTTATTCAAATGTATTATGAAGAGATGAAGGATTATTTCAGCAAATCATTGCATGCTCGCAAACAGATCCAGCTTCCCTCATCAAAGGATATTATACAAATTAGCATCGAAAAATGAAAAAAAAATGTATTACTTTTTTTTCCCTTGAAATACACTTTGTTGAACCTTTCTTCACGAAAAAGACCTTACAATGTGTTAGAGGTCATTATAAAGCTTCTTCTGCATTGCATTTACTTCAAATTGTGCTGAAGTTACTGCTTTTAGAGCACTGTCTGCACTTACATTTAAAAAAACTTGACGAGGCTAGATGCTTCATCTATTATTCAGCTACCATTTCAGTATAGAAATGAGATTGCATCCTCATTCGGTTCGACGTCTGTCGAAATGAGTTTAATTTTCGCTTACCTACATAGTTTGTAAGTAATCTGAAAGAACCACTCGGTCCTAATCTCTTAAATTTTTCAATCATTTGCCAATTTTTATAGTTGGGAATTTTTATAAACGAGAAACTAGAAAGTTAGAACTTCATTTTCAAAAGTGGTTCGATTGCCAGCCAACGTCTCACGAGAGCATCTTCGTTACGTTGCCAAATTTGCTTTCGCTTTTCCGCTGGCATCGTATTGAATGAATGAATGAGATCGCACTGGGTTTTTTTGATATGCCCAGAGGTAACAGTTGCTAATAGTAAAGAATTTCTGTTTGTGTCTTCTGTAAAATCTTTTCTTTCAGCATACTTTTTTTGACACTTGAGAAGTAGAAAGCGCTCATTGCTCAAAGCGCTTTTTTGTATTATGCCGGGGAAGATTTTCTTGCCTGATTTTTTTTATAATTGCCAGTTTGCAGTCTTACTCCGTTCTTCTTATTGTTGATGAGTTGAGCTTGTTTTCATTTTGAGAGGGATGTGTATTTCAGTCGCGTTAATGTAACAAACCTGAAAGTATCAATATTTTTATTTCCTTTAAACCTCGCGAGCTGTCCTTTTTTATTCACCAAATTAACCAACTTATGTTTTTGTTAGGTAAAATCTTTTTAAAAACATTCTGGCTGAGTCTCGGCGTTGTATATTTTTATTTCTTCTTTTTGTCATGCTATTTTATAATTTTTAAACAGAACTAAAGTAAATAGTTGTATATGTATGCTTTTTAATGATAACATTTTGTATGCACTGTCTTGATACTGTTTAAGATGTACCATAAGCAAAGCTAGTGTTCTCGCCTTTTTCCCTCTAAAAAAGATGCCTTCTAAGCAGAATCTTCCATCCGTGGATCCTAGGTTTCGATTGGGCATTACTACCGGTCGGCGCTTTTGTAGTCAGTTCACTGGAGCTGTTTACGAATTGACGGAATCCATAGGAATTGGAGCCACGGCTGTTGTCTTTCGATGTATACAATCAAATTCAGAGAGCTTGCCTTACGAGGATCCACAAGCCAACAGTGACTCTATGCCGAAAGTATTTGCCGCCAAGGTGGTTGATTTAAAGGCCTTACGGCTGCGGCCTAATGTATCAAAAGAAAGGAAAAAACTCTTGCAAGAAGTCGAGATTCTGAAGAATTTACGTCATAGCCATATTGTAAATTTGGTTGACTTTGCGGAGACTACAAATGAATTTTTTTTTGTTATGGAATATGTGAAAGATGGAGATCTATTCAACCGTATTGCAACAACTAATGGCCTTAAAGAATCGCAAGCTTGTTATATTATGCACCAATTAGTTTCTGGAGTGAAATACATGCATGGAGAAAATGTTATTCACCGTGATTTGAAGCCTGAAAATATATTGATTTGTTGTGAAGGAGATGGAGAGTATTTTCAAGTCAAGATAGCAGATTTTGGTTTGGCAAAATTAGTTCGCCGTGGATTTTCAGCTGCTTGCACGTTTGTTGGTACACCGCAATATTGGGCCCCAGAAGTCATTCATGCGAGCCGTACCAACTCAACGTACAATGAAAGTGCCGATTTGTGGTCACTTGGTGTGATTTTGTATGTAATGCTGGGTGGAGTTTATCCTTTTGATGACAAGCTAGGGAATATTAATGCGTTAATATGTAATGGGCAATATAATTTTCACACCTCACGCTTTCGCCATGTCTCATCCGAAGCAAAAGCACTTATTCGAAAGCTTCTAACCGTTGATGTGCAGTCTCGTTATTCTATTACACAATTGCAAGTTGATCCTTGGATGCTATCTTTTTTAAACCCAGAGGATAAAGCTCGCTTTCGTATGGAAGGTATTGTTTTCCCTAAATATATGAGCTCTTCATCTTCTCGCAGTGTCATGCCATTACTTCCACCCATAGATTCGTCTCTCGAGTCGTACGATGTTATCAGTGTTGTTAATGAATTCGAAAAGGATGAACTTGAGAGTGACGACGAAATGGAAAGCACGTCTGGTAATATGTTTATGTTTTCTCCAGCTTCTCATCAACCTGTAGAGACCAATCGGGGTATGAAGAAAGCATCATCACCGCGCTCTACCCACGCAAAATATGCAAACCCTTCTTCTCCATTGCAAAACGATGTAGCACCTCCAATGACGAGTCGACCTGTACATGGTGTAGCAAAGGCCTATTACGCACCTACCCAGGAAGCCTTGGATAAAAAATTGCATCCAAATGCGTCACACGTGAGCAATGCTTACCATGAGACAACGAGGCACCACCACCTCCCCCCGCGTCGTTTCTCTCCTGACGAGCATCCTAATGAGCCTCCTGCTATACGTTTTTATGCTTCTTCTCATTTTTCTGCTATCAGCGAATCCCCTACTGCTCAACCGAGTCCGAAAGCGTTTCCAATTGTACAAAACGTCGACACTGGACAGCTTGGCACTGGTATTCCTGGAGTGCATTCGTTTCAATTCAGCAATTTACTATCGTTTCAATTGAATGTTGCTATGCGAATGCATCTGGCTGCCTTTGCGTTTCGTGATGACGCGAGATTGCGCAGTATTGTAGGAGACCGGCTCGGTGAATGTTTTGAGGCACAGAAGCTTACTCTTTGTGTGAGTTCTCGCTTTGAGCAAACGTGCGTCAGTATTCTTTCGATAATTCCGGATCTCACTATAGCCATTACAGAAAATTTGCCGGATCTTTCTCTGAGTATCCTGAATGATATACTAGTTTGGATATCCCCCATGATGACGGATGTTACTAAAATGCGTCGACAGTACAATACACTTGTAAATGGCTTAAATAAGTTGATTACAGTTATTGAAGGTATAAAGAAGCATGTTGAATCTAAAGTTAACTCTTTTATTTCTTCTACTCCCGAGGAACAATTGCTACATTGTGGTAGCACTCATAAACACATGTTAAAATTGGCGGATGCGATGTATCATTCCGATGGAACGGCCCAATCAAATGAAATCGATCAAAATTCAGGTGATACAATGCGACAGGAAAATGTGGAACGGCAGTTAAAAATTGCTATGAATGAGTATGCTACCACAGAAGCTCATGGAGAAGATAAAACGTATGTAACATCAGTTAAGGTGCATACTAACAGGCCAAACTCGGCATTTATAGAGATGGCCCACTTGCGAAATCGTCTCTTGAAACAATTGGAATCGTTTGGAAATCCAAAATTGTCTCATCCATCGGATGCCTCGGAAGACAAAGACTCCTCTAGAAGCCTTACAGAGTTCCCTATAGAATTACTTGACTCTCTCTTTCTGAATTCAGGTATGAACACGGATATGCTCACATCGAAAGAAGTTCCTAACCCCTCTTCTTTAGCGGATGTGATCCATATGTCTGAAGTAGCGGACAATATATTAAAAGATTCACCAAGTCAAATGCAATCTTCCTCTTCGAGAGAAACCAGATCTTCTGAAAGAAAACTAGAAACTCTAGATAGCACGGGTAAGTCCATATGAATAAATGATAGTTTTTTAAATTAAATAATTCTTTTCTGTTGATTATTTAACAATTATTCACATTTTAAACGTTTTTATTCCTGCAGCTGAAAAGCTTTATGAGGATTTTAATATCTTTATTTTTTTTTGCTAGGTAAGGGAATTGTCTCCCAAAATGTTACAGACACAACTAGCGATGCAATGAATGCAGAGCAATCATACGCGAAAGAAACTGAATTGCAAGCACATTTATCGCCCTCTTCGGATGATTTCTCCTCGAGCGACTCAACTCCGCTGAATGAGGGTGTGAGAAAAATGAGCCTACAAGTCCACGAGCATCAAACTCCAAAAAATAAGGAATTTTGCACTTTCATCGAGAATGCCTTCGCTACTTCGCGGGTTCTATTTAAAGCTTTAGATGAATTAAGGCATGTCGATACTATTATAGATTCGTGTGCAATGTTTTGGGATAATATTGAAGCTACTCTCAGTCGTATGTCCCAAATGAGGGCCCATGCTGAGCGAATGCTTTCTTTCTCAAATAATGCACACCTCAAAGCGCATTTACTGCAGCGTATAGCGGATTACAAAATTTTCTGGGAGAATCTCAAAATACAATGTCAGGAATATCGCGCGGAGGCTGAAGTGCAATTTGGCCGCTTACGTAATTTTGCTCGAGAACTTCAAGGTACAGCAGATAAAATATCGACGTTTCAAGCTTTCCATTCGGTTTTACACGATACGTTTTTACAGTAAAGAAAGAAGATTCACGGTGTGCGCGGGAAAGTATTAATTGAGTAAACTTTTTAACAAATTTTATATTCATCGTAATTTCCTCGTGTGAAAATGATCGCCTAACACGAATTGGAAAACCTTTGCTTACTCACAAACGAAGTTACTATAGCTTTGTTCTAACCAATGAAGCCTTTTTTTTTAAAGCAGTACAAAAATCATACATACTGTACTAGAGCAGAGTTCAGCTTCCGCCCATACATGCTGTCATTAAAAGGGGAAAATCGAATTTCCACGTTTTCACTATTTTTTAGCCGACCAGACTTAGTTTCATCAATCAATATTTCCAAGGTATTAAGCACTATTTAGAAATTCCTACTCTATTGCAACTACCTCGCTTTAGTTTCCAGCCATTGTAGGCTTGCTCCATGATTGTTCAATTCAAAGGGTTATACACGCATACTAAAATGAATGCAAAAATTACTAATTGCCAAAAACATTAGTTTATTCCTATAACACACAAGCGTCTGTCAACACCCCGACCATGTGTTTGAGCAATCAAGATTGTAATGCTGCACACATTTCCTGCGCTTGGTTTATGATTGTTCTAGTATAGTTCATTGAACTACTTACACAGATTTAAAAGCGACAGAATTACAAATTAGATACCACCACCTATGCGTAATCTTTTTCGTGCCAACCGTTTTCCAGTAAATTTAATAACTCTTTTAGATTCATCACTATCGGGTTGTTTAACACCTTCTACTTTTTCTGAGATTACTAACTGCACGTGACAAGTTGATGACATATATGGATTAATACGGCCATGTGCTCTGAATGTTCGCCTGTATCGGCGTTGAGCACGGTTAACCATTATTTGTTCGACTTTGAGATTGCCCATGATTAAGTTTTTCTTCTACAAAGAGTACAACACAATTGGAGAGAATTTAACGCACGCTACATGAAAATGTACATTTCTCTAATATGCAGAAATATGAATAAATTGTATTCCTTCAGACAAATGCCTCATTGAATCATCGTTTTGTCTACACCAAAGTGCAGAAACAAAGCGATGCAACATTACATTGCAATCATACTCGTCATCGTCTCATCACCAGAAATTACCATTAACATTTTGGAAGATACCACAATCATCTTCAACAAACCCACATCGATACACTTTGCTACAGTTGTAGTGTTCACAGTAAAACTATTTCAATACTATATGTTTTTATCATCTAACAAAACCATGCAAGAACATGGAAAGGTACCCTACCTCTGCATTCGATTCAGCGCTCCGTAATAAGCCCAACAATGTTCGACAAGACTTCACAGGCCATCTTCCTTGTGTTAACTTAAATTCTTTGGCTTGGGCTGTACGTCCAATGCTGCCAGTATATTTTCTGAAGGGAATGCATCTTTTCATCTCAATTACTTCTTCCAAATATTTTACTGCTTTCTTCAAAGGCATGTGCTTAATGGCTTGCGCAGTCTCATACGTATTCTAAATTGCAAAACATAAAAATACATATCAAAGCAGGTCAGATATTTCATATACATGAATTATTTTTTCATGTGCGTTTAATGCTTTCAAAAATATGTTTATATTGACCAATCGAGAGCAAATGATAACCTAACCTTGAAATGAATCCTTGCATCCGACAACTTAGCCTTGCACGCTGAAAAAAAAGCATGTTAACCATAGAAAACAGGAATGTTACAAAGTACGCAATTTCCACACCCACTACTCAACAATAACATATTTGAAGCACACAAACTATACGGATAAAAAAACTACTACGCTGTCTGCTGTAACTCTAGAAAAAAATGGATCGGTAGAATTTAAATTAATTTCAAGAAGATAATTACCTAAACTAAGTAGTCGATAAACAAGAATAGCTCACTCCAATACATATATTAAAGCAAGAAGATGACCGCAACTATCTACATAGAAAAGAAAGAAAGAAAAAATTGACCATAGCAAGGGAGTTCTAGGGATGGAACTGAATTAAGAAAGAAGAAGATACGTAAATATCGCCATTGATGACGCGTACTACTAAGAAATTCTACTATTCAGTATCGATACATCTCCTTTGTTTCTCAGCTGCTTCTATAAAGAAAACATTTAAGAAGCACGCTATATTACTAACTCTTCATTCTCCATCACTCACCTTTGGCAGGATTCACGGGCTCACAAGCGTACTTTCCCATATTGATTGAAAGTATATTCGAGTTGAAATAGCAAAGCTTCCTCCGCTAAATTTAGAAGAAGAAGAAAAAACAATGTTGTACAAATGAACTACACAGAAAAAGAGAGTAAGCTGGGACACCGCTTCGAATTAAAGAATTAGGTGGTGAAGAGCGTGAAGCAGAAGGGGAAATCGGTTACGCATTTTCGAAGGGAGGGAAAGGTGAGATGAATATGATTGATTTCTCTTTCGGTGATCATTGGCTACCAGCGGCAAATTGCGCCGATAGCTCAATATATCTTTCGATGCCCAATACTAGCATGAGATGGAGAAGGTTTCGTGCGTAGCTCCATCTTGACTTCACACATGACGACTACGTACTCTTAATTCGTAATGCTCTTAATTCGTAATATTAAATGAGAGCATAGCTAGTATGTATAGTTGCAGACAAGGCAATTGAGATTTTTGTATGCTGGAATTTTAACCGAAATATGTAGAACCTGATAATTTGAATTTTTTCCAGTATGATCGAAGATGATTAGGTTGAAAATTACATTAGCTACGACAAAAACAGCTACACATAATAGTCAGCTGGATTTATGCAAGAGAAAAATTGTTCTTTTGCGTAGAAAGATTCCATGGATTTGTGTTCAATGAAATACTTGGAAAAATCTGTAGCATGCCATGCATTAAAAGTAAGTTTCTGCTAAGCGGCAACAGGATGGTGAAAAAAATTGATTACTACTGACAATACAGAAAACGTGAATTTTCCATATGCAATATGAATTCTTTTTCAAGTCTGGACTGTAGACAAATTATTGCACACTTTAAATTGAATGAGCAAACATGGAGTATCAAGTTTTCAAGAATGATTCTAGAATTATGCTTGTCAATTTGTAACAAGAAAGTTATTTTTTTCAAAGAATGTTTCACTGATTGATAAAGGCCTCATTTATGTGTACTGCATTTCATTCACGACACACCAAAAATGATGGCAAAGCAGACTATGTATATGTAGATCTCTATCATAAGAGTCATTTTTTAAAAAGTGAATTAATCGCTACTACAAGCAAAAGTGTGAACGTGGTGTTTTCTGTGAGTTACTCTAACGAGAATTAGTCACGCTCTGCCAGTCGTATACTAAAGACTTCGGCTGAACTAGTTCTTTTATGCAGTAGGATATTAAATACGTTGAATCTCCTAATTTTGTAAGGAGGGGATTTTACAATGAAACATAAACTTATTCTACGCTAATAATTACTGTTTGTGGAACTAAGTAAGAGAATAGAAAAATAAATTATTGACTCCTTCATTCATCTACTTACAACAAAAAGAACCTAAAAGAATATTAATCTATCTCTACGTTAATACTACTACTCCTCCTCAACGGTGTAGAAATAAGTGCATCTTAGTTGCGGGAAACATCGAGTAAATTATCCCTTTATTTATATTGCTCGATATTGCGACTCTCAATGTTGTTACATCACTTCATATGCACTGTGATACCCTTGGGCGGGGAAACAGAGGAACTGCGGATTGTTGGATTAATTAATGTAAGAAAAATAACTACGTAGTAGAAAGGTCATTTTAATAACGATAAAATAATTATAGCAATATAAAGCATTAATTAAAATACTAAGAATAGGTAGTTCACTCTGTCGTGATACCACTATTACAAAAAGAATATGTAGTCCTCATAAATAGCCAGTTCAAATTGAGGCGTTAATCATCATAACAGAAAGTGAAATTTTGCCTTGTATAACACAAGGCTTCAGGATATTTGCTGGCAACGTAATTAAAAAAGGTTAATTTTATTTTTTATTTTTAGTGTAGCAAAATATAAAAAATACAAACGTGTGGGTAAAAACATTGTGAGCAAACTTAAAATAAATTTTCATTTGCCCATCTCTTTCTTTTTTATTCATATTTTTTCACTCGAACTATGTGTGCTAATAGTCTTTTTACTGCGTTTTTGTCTTTATTTGTACGCATTCGCACAGTTGCATCGGGTTACTACGCTTGCAACGTCAACCAATAATCCCTTTAGTTTCGGGGAATCGACAACTTAAGCTATGTGTGCATGCAAACTTTCATTATGCATGTGCAGCATTAGAACTTTTCCCCATGTGCACGCAGAAGTTGCTCCTATTATTACTTTTCATTTAATAGTTTCTACTCAAATTTTTACGAAGAAAATCCTTCAATATAAATGAATCTTCTAAAATCATTATTCTCGAGGGCTTTTAAAAATCCATGGGCAATTTCTGCTTAAAAATGGGGATACTTTCAAGCAAGCTCTTAATGGAATATTTATTACGATGTGGTAACTCAAAGAGATAAATTTTAAAATAGGTTAGTTAAATTATTTAAAGTATTAGCATTTCTCTTGGGAAATGGCCGCTGCCCTCCGTCTGTGCATAAGCAGCAGTATACTTCCTCCAATGACTGCACCTAATACGGCTAACCCTGAAGCTTCCAGGTGGTTTATTCCCAAGCCAAGCAGTTTTTCTTCAGCCTGCTTGTCATAGTTTTTTCCCCCAATTCGTTTTTCTTTCTTACGATGCTTTACAAACTCTTGTCTGGCTTGCAATGTTTTTCTACAAATTGTTTTCTCTAAAGGCAGAATTAGGCTGGCAACATCTCTCACACTCTCGACTGTACCGATTTGGTCACAGTCCAAGGATGAACATTGCGTCATTCCAAGCAATGCCTCTTCTAGCAACTCGATTTTAGGAGGCTTATTTCTTCGTGTATTATAGTAGTCACCTATGACGTGAAAGGTGAAGGAGGTTACCGCAGTTGACAGCTTCTTTGCAGCTGCTATCGTCTCGTCAACCCCCGCTCGAGGACTAAAGTAATGCATTGCAAACTTCCCGTATTGTCTCCTCATTTCGGTTGTTGTTTTTTCAGTTGGTATACTTCGTGTAAAGAGAATTAAATGCTTAGCAACTGCTGGGTTATTATCTTCTAAAAGAAATTTGTTTCGAGCATGGTCCAAAACAGCAGCTGTTTCTGCTTGTGGGTGCACTCCTCTAAAAACCTGCTTTCCATCAGTTTCCAACGCGTCCACAAGTTCTGAGATGCTAGCAGAAGCGGATAGGGGGAAAGATATAATTTCTTCTACTTCACGATCGTATCGTACGATCATAAATTTAACATCAGTGTTCAGTTTCTTTAAAAATGACATGATCTTTTCAACAACGGGAATGTAGTAATACAAGTAATGAAAACCTCCTGTCAGTGACAACTCCAGTGCTATTATGACACGCATTGGTGATATTTCAGAACACATTTTTGGAACAGTAGGGGCTGGCGTTTCTAAAGTGCCTTCTGCGATCATTTGTTTGGACGTTAGTTGCTGTTGTATAAATGTAGGCGTCCTCTCTGTGAGACGGTAAGATATGGTTTATTTGCTCAGGTCTACTTACTGAATTGTAGCAAATAATGCTTACAACGCAAAAAACGTAAGTGCTCAAATTTTTTCTCTATTCTTCATCCGTCGTGCTAAAAAAAATTGTTAGTGTTTGTTGTAAGCAAGCTAAAGATCCGAACAAACTGCCGTAGCAATAAATTACGCAACAGCAGCACTAGTGTGCTGAGTTGTTTATTTACTTTCCGTTTCTCAGCTATCAATTTCCCAAAAAATGGAAGCAGCCAGAACTCAAAATTTTATTCAATTGTGCATCAGCGAAAATTAAAACAACAATGCAACTGATATGACAGTAAGATTTTTTTATTTAGTTTCTCATCCTCACCTTCTAGCCGTATGCTACCAACAAACTTCGCAAAATCTATATTCTTCATGATTTTCTTACCTCTATGAAAAGTGGCATGGCAAGATACGCACAGCAAACAGTAGATGAGCCCAAAGTACAATTTTATAGAGATCGATTCCATGTAGTTAACCGGTTGGTTTCTTTTAGACTTCAGCTTTTGCGAAGTTGCATATTTCTTTCTTTCGTATATTTGACTTTTGGGAAGCAAGTTGTTCCGCCATCCGCAACGGATTAATTCACTGTTTAGTCGCCAACAATGCCTATTGAAGTGTGCGATTGAGTTAGTTAAAAAATCTACACCAGATATAATTCGACAACAGCAAGCTGTAAGAATGGTCGATATTAACCAAAAATTGAAGCGTGGTTGGGGCAATGGAACAAATAGTAGGTCGTGTGAGCTAAATCAAATACTAAAGAAAAATAACATTTTCATTAAAATTGTTTTCAAATTCATTTAGTAAAAATACGAAAAAGTTTGCATATATGACTATCTGACACAAATCGACGCCTAGCGAGAGTTGCATACGATTTTTAATCCACGCAGCAAAAGTAAATTGCAGAATTCGCTTTGCGAATACTTCATCGAAGAATGAAACTTCATGCCTACAGCGATTTAGGAAATTTATCCATGCGCAGAAACTTTTAGAAAGCCTTATAGAATATGTATCAATAGATATAGCACTCTTTGATAAAAAATTGAATGATTTGCCTTTACTATGCAATTTCCCATTATCGTTATAATTATTTTAACTCAGCATTCTAAAAAATTTATTTCATAACCGAAAACGTGGAGAATTCGTGGGTAACAAGTAATTTTTTCCTACAAAACTGTGTGCATGGAACACTAGTGAAAAAGTTGAGTTTTACACGGCGCAAAATTTCACGACTGTAGTGCAATCATAGCAACGAGCTGCGGATCTTCGATCATTTTACTTGACGCAAAAATACATTCATTGCTGAAGTAAAATAAGTTGCCAGGAAAACGGAATTAACTGTAACGTAACATCCTAAAATTATACTACCTTCCCCTCTTGTACGCGTCTTTGCTACGTGACGTTTATTTCCTCCTCTTTCTGCATTTTTTCGGTAAGCTATAGAGTAATTCGTGTATCTTTTCATTGATCTTAGGTACTACATAAAATTTGTAAAATTCTTTTCTACAAGCTATAAGAAACTGAAGCGAAGTAAAACAAGCTTCACTTGTGGATTTCAACGGAAATAACCTCAGTTCTGGAGTTAACACGAACTGAGGAGATAAAAAACTTTATTTGTTTGCAGAGTTGAGGCACTTATTGATCAAGTCATTGATTTTTGACTGCCATGAGCATTGGTAGTTTTGAGAAGGATAGAAACACTTAAAAGCTTCACAATGTAAAAAATACCAAATCTGGCGACGGAGATAGTGATTTTTAAGAAACAGTTTGCTTGAATAAAGCGAATTATTTCCGTAACACAAGTTAGCTTCTTTGCAGTCAACTTTTTCATTGAGTAGAATGAATTTTTTTGTTTTTTATCAACGTATTTTTTTTCAGTTATAATCCGTTCTAAAATGATTTCATACTCGAAAAATTTTTTGGCTTCAAGGAAGACCACAATTTGCACCTGTGCTTAAAATTTTCGTAGCTCAATTGCACGCTAAGATAAATATGATTAAGCTAATGATAAAATACATGTGGCACTATCCATGTCCTATTAATTTTGTGAATGAAATGACGATCAATAACTGCCCAGCAATGAAGAATATGACGAGGTGTATTTAATGGAATATCCGATTACCTACTTTGGATGTATTTCACAACAGATCCTGACATGAAATATTTTGATGCGAGTCCGAGCTTTGCTATAGGAAAGGTATGCATGATGCACATAAGTAGAACGAAAGAAAATAGTTTTTTTGACGTAACTGCGAATACAATAAGTACAGATTAACAAGTAGCTTCGAAACAAAAAATTATACATCGGAAAATACGTACATTCAGTTGTAAATTAATTCATGTTTCATGTTGATTCTTTTACATAGGAAAATGGAGTTCTCTCATTATTGTAATCGCTGATATAATTCCGTTTACTGTAATGCCAGATTGCTTAACTCAATGAATTAATTATCAAAAAGATCAGAAACCTAGGAAAAACATTCCTTTAAAATTCCACATCACTCTCATACAACTACTTAGTATAATGTTTAAATGAATTCAGACATGGTTTTGAAGGGTTTTTGAATTCTTTCCATTGTAGTCTCCTTAAGTATTTTTTGTGATGTGTATATCAAAAATTTACTAGGCTAGCTTGCTTATGATTGAACACTTGTTAAAATAAATACAACTTTCTTGCATAGAATAAAATTATTATTAATTGCCACAAATCAAAAACTTTTCCCGCCCTTAAATCTAGGAAGCATTGTGATCGTCCATGAAAGCCTACCTTATTCCTTTGAGTACCACAGTAAAAAAAGGAAGAATATTTATGTAGTATCGACAATATAAGTTTTACTAAATAATTTCCACGCTGGAAAATGGTAAAGCACTGACGAAATAAAATAATTTAAGGGATCTTATCAATATTATGACCGTCGGACGGATGAATATTCGATTTTATTACCGATCGCCTATTTCAAGCAATAAAAGTAAGACTCTTTGAGTTTTAGTAGGAGAGAGAGTGTTTAATGTGAAAAAAGTTGTAATAACGTATGTAGAATGCCAGCATTATTTTGAATATGGATTTCTTCTATCATATCATGTGAATATATTTAATTTGGATAACGTGTATTCAATTTGTGTTATATATATATTTTTTAGGGAATTAATGTAAGTCTTTATGGAATGTTGACTGGTAGTGCATTTTAGTAGGCTGGAGTGTGTAAATCAATATAGTAATTGTGGACATTATTAAAAGTAAGTATTTTTATAATAAGAAGTTAATATTTATAAATAGTGTAGTATGTTGGAAAAGAAACAGTGTGGCCACTCATTGAATATTGTTTGTAGTTAGTAGATCGTGTTGCATAGAATAGATGTAGCATTTTTATCAAAAGAATGGAATTGATAGCTGCTGCTGGTCGTGGCAATATTGTGGAGGTACGGAAACTACTATCGAAAGGATGTAATATTAATGGTGGGGATGAAGATGGTTACACTCCTTTACATAAAGCTGCAGATAATGGAAATATTGATATTGCGCAATATTTAGTAGATAAAGGATGTAATATTAATGATGTGAAATGGTTTCATTGCACTCTTTTACATAAAGCTGCAGAAAGTGGAAATTCTATTGAAGTAATGCAATATTTAGTAAATAAAGTATGTGATATGAATGATGTGGATAGCAATCTTAGCACTTCTTTACATAAAGCTGCAAGAAGTGGAAATTTTATTGAAGTTTTGCAATATTTAGTAGATAAAAGATGTGATATTAATGATGTGGATGAAGATGGCGTCACTCTTTTACGAAAAGCTGCAGAAAGTGAAAATATTGAAGTTTTGCAATATTTAGTAGATAAAGGATGCAATATCAATGCTGTACACAAATTTGAAGGAACTCCTTTATATTCTGCTGCAAGAAATGGAAATTCTATTGTTGTTGTGCAATATTTTTTAGTAAGGTTGGCAATTAAAACTTAAAATTCACGTCGGCAAAATGCCCAGCCAATCATAAAATGCACATTTGCAGAAAACACAGCTGAATCATAACGAAATACTTCTCTTGTAACTTTATTATAAGCATGAAATTTGCAGGCACTGGAATGGTTAATAATTGCGAGGTAAGCTCTCTGACTACAACATCACATAATTTATAAGGCGCAAGTGACTCTGTAGCTAGAGGAAAGTTGCGCATTAAAAATAATGAATAAAATGCATCAAAACTATTCTTTCATGTATTTATGACACCTGAGCATTATCTCTTACTGTGCTATTCTATGGTTAATGGTATTTTCATGTTCATTCTTTCTCTACGACAGAATAAAAAACTGCAATCAGAAATGCAGCGTACTTCTGTGTAGTTTCAGCATTTTTTTTGTACAAAAATTGATTTGTAATGCAGAAAGTGAAAATATTTGTGTTTACATGGAATATTGTGTCTTTATGCGTCATAATGTACGTACGCTAATCGACAATGAGCTACCTAGAACTGATAGTATTTCCTCTCTGCAAAATGAGCATTTTCCATCGATATATATTACATTTATTTAAATGAAGTTTTCAAAATAAGGTTCAGCAAGCAAATATTTTGACAGAATCAGCTCTCCAGACTATACATTCCTCCGCATTTTTTGTAAAAAAAACTTCAATTCGCATGTGCTGTGTGTGATAGATAATTCTCTCGTGAGGCAACATAAAATTTTGCCGAAGGCAACGCAGAGGCTTATCCTATGAAAATTTTTAGAGCTTGTCTTCACCGCTGTTTGCTTGTGTGAATTCGCAACATCAAGATGTTTAAAGTACTCTTAGCTTAAGTTTAAATAGCGGTAAATCGAAGTGACGCCTGGGACGCTCTGAGAGAAAGTTGCTCTTTTCTTGGTTTATTGATGCAACGTATATCTAGAGTAATATACATTTACTTATGTGAGCACTGCTTCGGTGGGTACACAAGTACGTGCAGCGTATTAGAGAATACGTAGTAGTTAACAAGTGTATTAATGCAGGAGTTGGCGAGTGAGTTAACTCAGTGCCCTTAGAAGTTGCGAAGAGCACAGTATAGCGAATAATAAACCTACGCCTAATTCTTAATATAATCCACACAGATCGTTTCAAAGATAGCTGATGAACACAAAATTAGTAGATTTAGATAACCAGGGTCGTAAAATGGTGACTAATAAATCATCAATTATGATCGGCAAATCATGTACCGGACTGCCTGATTACAGACATTATTTGATTTGATTCACAAGAGCTTGCAAGCATAATCCGATTGGTCAATTTGTACTCCTTCCACTTGTATGACATTGCCAGTTGGATCTTGGTTGGTGCAAACCCTGAAAACAAAAATATCAGCGACAAATTATCCCTAAATACATTTCATGTGTTTTCTGAGAGCGGATTCGTGTTGTGCTGAAGAAAAATATGTGTACATAAGGTAATGCAGAAAGAGGTATTTTGGAGGCTTATTTTTTGTGATCAGAACACTCGCTTGGAGAAAGAGAAGCATCTATTTGGGAAATGAAAGCATATTTTAAAAGAAAGATACGAAGAATTCCAATAAATTATTTGATTGAAAGAGCCATGCTCATTTTTGGGATATTCCTTTTCTTACAGAAATCGTAGTAGCATGTTGCTTACTATTGAAGTCACTCTATAGAGGGAATGTTTGATTAATTCGTTTGTTACCATATAATGGCAAGTGTTGGATTTTTGTTATATAATTACTTGTATTCAGTTTGTGCTGCGGAGTTTGCCATTTGCTTTGCTATTACTAAATTCCCTTAATTTTATCAGCGTCAATTGTGCAAAATATAACAAAGGTAATATTATTGGTTTTTTTAACAGAATCAATATATTTTATGCCTTCTCTTACTCTTTTTGCAAACAGATATTCATTAAAAATGATGTAAAGAAAGCTACTATCCATTTGTCATATTTTGCTTTTCCACTTTTGTTTGTTTGTCGTTTTTACTACAAAAATGATTCACAAAATTAATTGAGTATTTATAATCCATTTATCTTATTATAACTACTAGACAAGAAATTCGTCTGAATTTTAGTAATTATTATGCCACTTAATTTTCCTGCCGTGGTCTAATTTTTTGCCTTCTACTATTTTATTAAGGGAGTTTTATTTATTTATTTTCTTATGAATTTGTGCTGCTAACACTATTTGCTACTTAATTTTTTTTAAATTTTTGTCATCAGCATTCCATCCGTATTTTTTTCTTGTAATAATTACATTCTCTTATTGATACTTTTAGTTGTTGTGCTTTTTTTAATTTTGTTCGGTATGCATTGATATTATTTTTTAAAAATTAGAATGCTGCAATTTATCACGCATCTACATAGGAAATATTTTGATGAAAAAGACTGTTTTCCAATTGGATTTTGCATACATAAATTATGACATGAGAAATCTCGTCGGCTTAAGACCATCAGAATAGAAAGGAATAAATAGTAGTGGTAAATAAATACAAAATAGTTATTTGAGGCTTTATCTTAGCAAAGAGATAAAAGTAATATTAGAATAAAATATGTTGATGTTAACTTCTAATTGCCTTCAAATTTAATGTAAAAACTTATATTTACATTTGTTTCAAATATTATTTTATATTTGCTACTCTTGCGCATATAAAAATATGTAATTTGTCATTGTTTTCATTTTTAATGCTTTTCTTTTTTATTTTATAAATTTATCATTTTTACCTCTACAGCTATATATTTTTTATGTTAGTGCTTTGTCTTTTTTATTATTATTTAATAGAAGCTACTTTTTTATTTCGAATTTTTTTTGTATTATCTTTGTTACTAGCAGTAATAAAGATGCAAAATTATTAATAAAAAAATTTGAGAAGGATGAGCAAATATTTTTTAATAAAGCAAACAAAAGATAAAATTATGTAAATAATATTGAAGCGATTCGGAATGTAAGACAAAATAAAAAAATTATATAAAATAAAAGAACATAATAATAATATTGCAAATGAATTATATTTTATTTCTGAAAAATATAATTTGAAAGTAAAGTATTGATCATTAAAAAAACAATAAAAGGAAATAAAGAAGCAATATAGAGTATTTATAATTTGTGTGCACTAAAATATTTTTATCAATAATTAGCTTTTAGTATTTTTGAATTTTGTTTCATTTATCTGTTTTTAAATCTTTGTTTCGGTTAGTTTATTTATTTCTTTATATGAAGTCTTTGTATTATTTTTTATAACTTATTATATTTGTTTACATTAACAAAAGAGATATATGTGTATATTATTAGAAAAACACTTTTATTCAATTGATAGTTCTATGTATTTTTTATTATTGTGATTTATTCCATTTTTATTTTTAGTCGTTTAGTGTTAATGTTTTTTATATTATAATTTTTTAAAGTATTATAGATTGTTTAATTTGTTTATATTAATTTACATCTGCTTTCAGTAATAATAAAATAAATGAATAAAATGTTTGTTATATATTAAAATAATAAAAAAAGCTAAAACGAATGAGCTAATAAAAAATGGCATTGATAATATTTAGATACGAAAGAAAAAAAATGATTTAACATCAAACTTATTCAAAAACCAAAAAAAAAAAGATGGAAAAAGAATGAATAATGCAACAAAAACTTAAACATTGGAATATTATAAATAAAAAATTTATTTTTTTAGACATATTTACCTCTACACTCAGTTTGTTGATATTATTTATTCGCTACATGAGTACATATAAATTCTTGTAAAATTGGTTTTATTTACTAATTTTTTGGATTCAGATTAAAATTTGTTGCATATTTTGCTTCTTACTATTATAAACCTTTATTTTGACACTTTAAAAAATTTTGTTTCATAATTTGTATTAATGGCGATTTTTTAGTATGAAATAAGTAAATAATAAAATAAAAACAAAGTTATTAACACTAATGTATAAAACATATAATTTGAAACAAAACGAGAAAAACAAACTAAGAATTGTAGTACCAAATACTAGTATTACTATGTAATGGTTATTCCTTGTTTTATATTTGGATTATCATTGTTTCCTTTTTCATGTTTCTCATTTTGCATCTCTACTTTTATTTCCTCGGATTTATATTCCATATTTTACATCACTCCACTGCATTATTCATCAACTAAATATATTTATGTTAATATACTTTTGTATTATCTTGTTTCATATACTCTTTGTAGAAATTTCGTGTCAAAATTCTTATATAATATGTAAAAAAATAAGCAGTAGAAATCTGCAATAGAAATATTTTGGGTTTCACGTACTGATAAATAATGATCTATCAGCCTAAAACTAGAAAAACAGTGCATGTTCTCAGCAAGCACATTGTCTGTATTTATCTACTCATTCCAAATACATCTTTCTCTGCAAATCCTACTCTGCAATTATTGATATTCAAAGGTAATACTCAATTGAGTATTACTTTACTTGGAAAAAATCGAAACGAACAAGAATATCTCTCTTTTTTCTTATTGTGTGTAAAGAATAAATACAAATTAGTTCCATCTTTTAGCTTATGGGATACTTTGCTTGCAAATATTTTAAAAACATCTACACCTACAATAGAGAAATTCATTTTCATTTAATTTACAAAATAAAAATATTTGCTAATGGGAAAATGACTTTAATTAAATTTTTAAGTTAATTTAAACAGGAAAAGTTCATCTACTTTATATTGTGAGAAAGTTATCTATTATTGCCAATATAAACAAAGTTCTAACAAAGTCGAAAAGAGGGGACGTTATCGATTGTTTTTAGATATACTCTATCTAGTTATATATATAGTAGTAATTCAAGAATAAAATATTGAATAAGAATATGATTCTTGAGACTACTTTGTTATTTTCATGCAACACTACAAACCTCTAAAAAATTGAGTTTTTTCTTCTCTGAATGAAATACTATACAATTGAAAAAATCAAAATCAGATTTTATTCATTATACTTTGACAAATATAGTATTTATTAATTGTACTCCATCTATCATTTCTTGTTATTGTTATTCTCTCAACAGAAAAATGATGCTCACGAAAAAACTGGAAACGTGTAATATAATACTCAATAACAATTTTTATATTTTCAATGCTTACTTTTTCATTAAAATCTTTAATAGCCAAACAAAAGTTCAGCTATACTTCAATAGAAGCAATCAAGATTATAAATACTTCAGATAGAAAAAAAAAGAGAAATGAAGTAAATGAAATAGAAAAAATGAATGTATACAGCAATTATTAATGAAAATAGACAAAATAATAAAAACAATTTCTAATTTCTTCGACAAAATATAAAACAATTACTGCAAGACAATAAGAATTATCACATCAACGGAAAATAAAGCATTGTTATATATTTCCTTCTGCATATACATATTTCGTTGTATGTAATGATAGGTTGTATTCAATGCAATTATAGACTTCTTTTTATATATATTTTTTGATATGGAAACTTAGATATGAATGCATTCTGTCAGTAATGATATAAGTTTCACACATTTATCGTACAAAAATAATTAATTAGATTTACCAAAAAATAAATATAATTTCCATAAAAATCACCTAACGAGAAAAGATAATTAAAATAAATGCCATCATACTACAAAAATTAAAAATCCTATTCTCTAATTTTATTTAATAAAAAATATTCCACACAATTCCTATCCACACCAATAACAAAAATCATAACTGCTATCATTTTCTGCATTTGTTTATTAGTTATTTCTTTTATTCTTTATATAAAATTGATGATGTGAACATAATACTCTAACCAAATCACTAATTTTGTTTATTTTAATGTAATATTTCAAATTTCTTCATTCTTTCATCATTACTACTTATTACATAACATTTCGTATTTCTCCCAACGCCATTATTTATTTGATAGAAATACTTCAAATATCAACATATACATAAAAGCAAAGCGTATATATAAACGCTTTTGAAAACAATCATAAACAAAAGATTAATATTGAAACCGTTAAACTATTATAAAGAAGGACTAATACTACATAATAATTTACTTTAGTTACATGACTCATTAATGAATGTGCAAATCCATTCAATATTCTAAAAAATGCAATCAACATTCATCAAATATAATTCAGTAACTCTACATGCAAAAGATGAACCATTTTCACACCTCTTTTCCTTCATCTTCAAAGATAAATATTTCACAGCTTCAATTTTTCCATAAACTGTAGTCAGACGCAAAGGAGTATAGCCATTTTTATCCTCAGCATAAAGGTTAGCTCCCTCCTCTACTAAGCATTTCACAACTTTAATATGTCCATAACTTGCAGCCTGATGCAAAGGAGAATAGCCATCTTTATCCACAGCATTAATTTTAGCTCCCTCCTCTACTAAGCATTTCACAGCTTCAATACGTCCATAACTTGCAGCCTGATGCAAAGGAGTATAGCCCCTTTTATCTACAGCATTAATTTTAGCTCCCTTCACTACTAAGAATTTCACAACTTCAGTATGTCCAAAATTTGCAGCCTGACGCAAAGGAGTATAGCCCCTTTTATCCTCAGCATTAATGTTTGCTCCCTTCTCTACTAAGCGTTTCACAATTTCAATATATCCATAACTTGCAGCCTGATGCAAAGGAGTACGCTCATCTTTATCCACAGCATTACTGTTAGCTCCCTCCTCTACTAAGCATTTCACAACTTCAATATGTCCATAACATGCAGTCAGATGCAAAGGAGTATAGCCATCTCTATCCACAGCATTAATGTTAGCTCTCTCCTCTACTAAGCATTTCACAGCTTCTAGTTTTCCATTCCTTGCAGCCTGATGCAAAGGAGTATAGCCATATTTATCCACAGTAATAATGTTACTACCCTTTCGCTCATCGCCAATAGATCTTGCATTTGTAGCTTTAACCAATGCAACCCCATTATCTGAAATATTACTTTCCTGCTGTTCCACACTATCCTCCACTTCCAGGAGTTTTTTGTAACCTTTATTCATAACGACCTAGAGGCAGATTTTCCTTTAGATAGCTGTATTTATCAACGTTTACAAACAATTGTAACCAAATAAGTACGCGACACAAATTTTACGCTACCATGGAAATAAAAAATACAGACAACGTAAGAAAAACAATCTGCAGTCGAATCAATACAACTTGACGAAAGAATCAAACTATCAAGAAGGAAATAAAAATATTACATAAGCTTTGATATTTTGTCTAATTGATGTGCAGGCAAATTCTTCACCACAGCCAACAAGTTAACTAGAAGTAGCGTCTAAAAGAGTATTTATACATAAGAAATGAGTACCATGAACCATCTATCGTTCACTTTTTGGACTAAGAATAATATTCATTTCATAGCGCTTCAATCTCAACAAAAAATAGGAAATAACACAAATGCAAACAAAGCAAAGCAAAACACAGTACAACGAGAAACCTTTTGCACCTCTGATAAAAAATAAAGCGAGGCTAACTGAATAACGAGTGATGCCGTTGAAGTTTTTCGTAAGTGCATGGCTCGGGAATTGTATTCATTACATTATCGCCATAGAGTATCCATTCACCACCAGTCATAGTTTGTTGGATCTTCGAAGGTGCTTATTGTTTTATAACAGAAAAAATATTTTAGACAAATGGGAATAAAGTGAAAAAATCAAAAAAACTAAAAAATCCAAGCGTAGGGATATAATAACAAAGATTTAAATTTGTTTGCTAAAATTTACTTTTTCTAGTCAAATTGAAATCTAAAGTAAATATTTCGATATATTTTATACATTGAGTGATGTAGCTTGATCTGTTCATTTTTTTGATTTAGATTAGAATTAGGGATTTTTTGCTGTTAAATCTTTTGCTTCTTACTATTATAAACTTCTATTTTGACAATTTAAAATTTTTTTATAATAATTTGTATTAATTCCAATTATTTTAGTGTAAAATAAGCAAAAATATAGAATGAAAATAAAGTATTCATCACTGATGTATAAAATAAATAATTTGAAACAAAAAAAAACAAACTAAGTATAAATACTACCAAAGACTAGTCATGTTTAACAATTATCCCTTCATTTATACATGATAAAGAAAAAAGAATAGTTTGAGTTTTAAAAAAAATTTCATTTGCTATTATTATTAACTATTTTGGTATTAAAAAAAGCAATAAATATACAAATATATAGTAATTTCATATTATTTTATATTTCTTCTCCATCTAATTATATTGCATCAAAATATATGCTTTACAAAACAAAAAATAATCATATAAAATAAATAAAGCTGACATTATTTTCTGTCATTTTTATTATATATGATTATTTTTATTGTAAAACAACGGAAAAAAAGATAATCAGTATAATATTTCTTTAGTGAAATTTTAATTAAAATTTGAATATAAACAATATAATTATATAAATATTTTTGTAAATTGTATACTATTATTGAATTTGCTTAAATCTAATTTGATGTTCGTTATTAATAAAATAGCATAACTAAAATATATAAAATTCAAAAAGCAAAATGCTAATAGAAAATAACTTAATTATATAATTAATAAAATATTTATTATATAATTATTCATTCTAAATTTTTTTTTTCAAAATAGTAATATTAATCAAAGTAATATGATTTAAAATATGAAATGATTCTCAATTTCTATATTTTATATAATACCATCTCACTCAATACAATTAATATTGCATATCTAATATTTTAATATAAAACAAAAAACTACACTTAAAGACTATTGCAGAATCAAAGATTAATAAATTTCATCATAAAATTAACGACAAAAAACAAAAATAATATTTAATTTTCATCAACAAATAAATATTAAAATCAGTAACAAAATATATAAAATGTGAAAATATAATGATTATACTACCGTAATAATAGAAACAATCAATGCCTTAATAATAAAACAATATTATATTCGAATAAATAAATGTATAAAAGAATTAATAAAAATTTCAGCTTACTTCATCGACATTAAATATATTTTCAGTCATTTTATATAATATATTATTTCTATTCCAATCATTATTCACACAAATGCAATAAATTAATTTAACAATCAATATACTTTATTTTGTCATTGTCTCATACAAACATTAAATTCATATGCTATTAAATATCAAGACTTAGTATTAAACAGAGTAAAACAAATAGTAAATAATTATATAACTGTTGATAGCATAAACATCAAATAATACTTCTTAACACAAATATTATATTTTTAATTGTATTAAGCATTATGGATTTCCAACTTACAAAATGTAATATTAATATCATTAAATTTTACAAAATATATTCGAAGAAATGAAACTAAGCCGCTCTAGCCACAGTTGATAAAGTAGATATTCTATCCCTATACCGTGCGGCTATCTTCATCCACAACATTAATATCACATCCTTATCTACTAAATATTGCACAAAAACAATAGAATTTCCACTTTCTGCAGCAAAAAGGAGTGTTGCCATATAATATCACATCCTCTATCTACTAAACATTGCACAACATCATTCTTTTGAAAAAAAGGGAATTTCCCCATTTACTTTCTTAATGAGTAGTGATACTAGTAGCTTTTTCGCTTTAGCATGTGTGACTGTATTTCATTCATTTCGTCACCGAATCTTGTCATACTATTAGTAACAACTTTTATCCATATTTGGAAAAAGATAGATTATTGAGTAATTCCGTTAATTGAATCAATCATTAAAACAAATTTTCTGGTGCCTTTGCGAAGAATGCTAAATTTATTATCTTTCAAACATTCATCATCATTCCAACGCATTCACGGAACGCGAAAAATAACGCTGCTACAAAAATCAAATGGTTATAGCGAGCGATAACTTTTTTACCCTGTGAAGTGCTAGTTTTTCACCTTTGTAAAAGCATCTTTGGCAACTGGGGGTGCTTGCAGTGAGTCACTGAAGTAGATACAATCCCATACCCATGTTGCTTCAATTACTTTCGCTCGTTGCCAGAAATTGTAACAGTGAGCATTATGTATGGAATGTCTTAATCCTTTGCAACGCTTAATAAAGATTACATCTTAACCGAAACCTTGTGAGCGTGTTGTTTGGCATCTATTGAGTTTCAAAGCATACATTTTGCATAAAACTTCCTGCAGGGCGCGCTTATTTGTGAAGATTTGAACAGTGTCTATAAATTTGATGTAAGTGCGTAATTGTTTCCCCAAAGTAGTACATATTCCAGTCTACTTACCGGCAATGGTTTATTTTTTGTATGGTGCTGTTAGTTGCACTACTATTTGTCACCTGACGAAAGATAAGTGGAAGTAAATATTTGATTGATGCATTACTGGATTGTATAAACAATACAAGCGTCTCAAGCTGCAACCTACATGGAAAATAAGATGTAAGGAAAAAGTTTGGGAAGTAGAAATAGAATGCAGTTGTTTTCGGAATCAAAAATCCAGAAATTTTCTATCTTCACCTTAGAAATTAGCTTTGTTAACATGCTAAACTCCTGCGCACCTGAATATAACAATTCCGGGAAATATTTCTATAATTTTTTTTCAGAATAAAATGGTCAAAATTAAGGTACTGCTGCATTAAATTTTTAAAGATATTTCTAATTTTATTTCCATCTAGCGAATTTCATGAAAAAAGATTCACTTACATTTGTGAAAGCCTTGCCAGAATAGCGAAGCAAAAGTAGCATTGTTTGTAGTGTACTTGCATGCTCAAGTTATGCATGCACTTACAAAAAATAGTAATTGTCGTATTGGGGTTTTAGTGATGTCATTCAAATATTGCATTTAAGGACAATTTTTGTCCTATTGCTTATTAGTAATACGGGGGGCACGCGCATCACTAGTATTCTGAGTGGTTTTTTATTATCTTGAATACTTCAGTAAGCTGTAAGAACTATGCGATCAGCAAATGGTATACTAAAAAATGACAGGAGCTAGTAATTGAGTTATTGAAGGCCACAACATTTTCTTGGTTCCCAGAAACAGTACTTTTTTTCATTGATTGCCGTTAGCGATGCGTACTGCGATGTAGAATAATACAGCTGTAACTGCATCACATGCCTTGTAGTAAGTTATGGATCAGTTCGTACTATAAAGAATCTCGAGAGGAGTGCACGCATTCTCATTTTAGGTATAAAAGTTTTGTTTTACCGATATTACAAAAATAACTGAAAGAGCAATACTCGGCTCTACCTTACTAGAAGAATTTAGCACTTTTCCTGTAGTATAATTCGGGCTACAGTGGTGCGAAGAGTAGCACAAAAACCACGTGCCATCCCAGCTCTGGAAGCAATGATATTTCCCTCAAATTGCATTGTCAATCTACCTTTCATGTGACCTAATTGAGCAGAAATTGTACTTTGTCACATTTCTTATCTGTTACAACATATTTAATTGGTAACCTGGGGGAACGGCAAATGCATGTCTCTTCGTCATGCAAACACCAATGCCACCTCAGGAGGACGCATCTCCTGAAGCAATTGGTAAGGATTGGGAGGAATTTTAAGCATTCTTTGGTTTTTATTTGCCGATGTTAGCCGCATTATGATTATACCTTCCCTGCTCTTGCGCATACTATTGAATAAACATTGCATCCTTTTATTAACATGCTTATCGTTAAGCGGGCAACTGGAGGCACGTACTTACTGCGAAATGTTTTGTAGAAAAACAGTATGCCTCTCCCGATTTTTGCATTATTTTTAAATGTATAAAAATGATGCAAAATTTGCTGCACTTTTGATGAATAAAGGTCTTGTCCTTGTTACTTGAGGATAACTGTATGTTACTTGCTTTTGTATCACTCTGACTTCTTTTCATTTATTGCTGCAGCGCCTTCATTCAATCAGAAGATTGTCCGTGTTGGAAATGAAGTAAATTTCAATAGCAGAGGGGGAATAAGCTGGATATCTGTCGCTAGTCGGTGCTTATATATTGCATGCCTCAATGGAGAATTACTCCGTTGGTATCCTGATGAAAACAGCCTGACTACAATCGATTTCAGGGGGAAGAATGCCAGTGGTAAGTTATTTTTAAACGATGCTTGACATGTGATGGGCGCTTTTAACATTTTTCTGCTTTCGTATAGACATATCTAAATAGAATCCATACCATTTTATTCTTTCAACGACTAGTTGTAATAGATATGGCACAGTGTATCATAACCGAGGTCCATCTTACATTTTTTGTTGTAACTCTAGCAGAAATTAAGAAAATGATAAAAATTTCCAAGTAATTATTTCTAGCCGCTGTAGAAGAGTTCTGCGTGTGTACAAAGTCTACTTTCATTTTTTTGGTTGGTCTTCTCCTTTTTCCATTACGGAATTCCTTTGTTGAGTGGATTTTTTAGCATTAAATCCATGAATATCCTATCTACTCTAAAATCTTCTGCGTGTAGAGCGGCGGGAAATACGATCCGTATTTCTTGATTATCGAGGATTTCATGGAATAGCTTCCCTGGCCAATGGGGATAATTGGTATATCTCTTTCAGTCGTGAAAAAGCAAAGCTTTTTAATAAATTAAAAGGATACAACATTTTATGTACTGCTTGGAATAAACATTCCACTGAAAATTCTACTAAAGAATTTCTCGTAGGTAAATTTTCACTTTTTGTAGACTCCTTTACAACCATTTTGGGGCCCTCTATGGATACACTCATACTATTAAAACAAGATGTAAAGAGATGGTTTTAGGATACTTCCTACCTTTTTTTCTTTTTGACATGAGAGAGAGTGAACACACTATTCAACAATTTCTCTGATTATTTTAATCATGAACTAAAGAACCTTTATTCAAAACACGTTCAATCGTTCTTTTATTCTCTGTGGATGTTTTATATGCGTGTGGTATGCCTAGAAATGTGGTTGGATCTTCCTATATAGAAGTGGTATTGTTTGTAAAGATTTTGTAGTATTTTTTCATTTTATTATTTGTTTTTTCTATGATAAAAAGGTACTAAAAATGGAATTATATTAGAGTGTCTTGTGGATGAGACTATGCGTACATCACGTGTGGTCTTTGGATTACCAAAGAAATTACCAATCCTTGATATTCTCGTCGAATCTTATCAAAAAAGGGTAAAAAAAAAAAAATATTTTCTATATGAAAATTTAGAGGAAGAAAGAGAAGGATTATACTATGAACTAACTCTCTATTTTTTTGGTACAACGTTAAGAATTTGGATACTTTTGAAATTTTTTCTTCCTATAAACTTGAGAGATTCTGTTGATAAAAAAGGAATACACCCTCAGGAGAGAGTAGATTACTAAAATGAGATAGTTTCCTTTAGATAGCTGTACGTACAGTCGCTAGTCTCTCTTTTTGCTCTCTCTATAAAAAAAATTTTCTTCCCATTTTATCAATTTCTTAAGAGAGATAGAGGTCTACCTCTTTTCCTAAATTTGAGAAATGAAAAGAAAATAATGAATAGAAACGTCGCAGTAAAAATATATCTTAAGGGAAAAGAGATTCAACTCTCTACTCTTTGTAATTAGAAAAACAAGTATATTTTAAAATAAATCAAATTTTTACTTTTTTTATTTATATAAAACACTCTTTACTCTAAGAAATGACAAAAATCATCTATTTTACAGACTAGAGTGTATTATATATATTTTTTTATGGATAGAATGTGGAAACTTCAACGCCTTCTAATTATCTTATTTTTGTGGCCAGCCTACGCTATCTCTTTCTATTCCATGGTGGGCCCACGATGGGTGCTGCTTTTTCACACTATTCTTCCGTAGATTTTTTCTCTTATCTTCTCCTGGAAGCGCCGATGGATTTACCCTACAGTAAACTCTCCCTGTCTAAATCCATCGAGGAAGGAAATTTTCTTTATTGGATGACGGGGTAAGTCTACTTCTATCCCTATATGTGAGGCTAGTATTACCCTCTGTACTTATTTCTTTCTCTATATAGACAGAGAGAATCTATAAAAGAAAGGATTAACAGAGTAGAACAAAACATATACATCGTGCAACCTTTAATAACGTGTATATACATTCTTTTTTATTTTATTTTTATAACGTGTATATACACTCTTTTTTTTCTTTCTTTCTCTCTCTCTCTCTCTCTTTTTTTTTTTTTAATAACGTGTATATACATTCTTTTCTCTCAACACTTTTTTTTTCTCTTCTTTCCTACTTTAGAGCTTGGATTCTCTCTGGTGAAATAAATTTGTCTGAAAAAACATTTTCTAAGGATTCTTTGAAGGCCTGCCTTATCACATCTTCTTTAATAACATTTCCTCCTTCTATCCACCCTCCTGTAGTGCAAGGTAAACAAACTCCTTTTACAAGTAATGAGAGTGGATAGAAGATGCAGAGGTTGTCGTAGCTCTCTTTGAAAACAAAGGGAAGGCTCTGCAAGAATGAAAACATACTTTGAAATGGCATAGGAACGATATTTCTAAAGGAGAGAGATGTTACCACCTTGTGTGGCTGAAAAAGGAAATTTTGGACTAAAGAAGAGGAGAGGAATGAAAAAACGCATTCTTCTCCCATTGAAAATATGGTGACAGCCGACATACTTAAAATCCTATACCTTCATAAATCCATACAAGGTGAAGATGTTTTCTTCTTTTTCATCATCATCTTTTTCATCATCATCTTCATCATCTTTTTCATCATCCTCATCATCTTTTTCATCATCCTCATCATCTTTTTCATCATCCTCATCATCCTCATCATCATCTTCATCATCATCTTCATCTTCATCATCCTCATCATCATCTTCATCATCATCTTCATCTTCATCATCAAAATCTTTATATTGTATATAAAGAAACCTTTTTTTTAAAATAGGTTTAAATAATTTTTTTTCTAATATTATAATTATAAAATGTTTTCTTTTTTCTTTATTTTTAGGTAATCAAAAATTCAGTCTCTTGAATGGTCCACCTCTCCCTCCTCCCTTAAGTATGGTGATGACACATTTTCATCTCATTCTTTTGTTTGATGAACGATTGGTGGCTATTTCTAAGATTTCTCATGAGAAGGTGAGACGCGAGAGTAGTATACTTTTTATTTTTATATATCAAAAACATTCTTTGGAATTTTTATTTATAGAGTATTCGAGGAGAGTATTGTTAGGAGAGATTCTTTCCATATATTTGATTTTTGGAAAAGAAGGCATTTTTATTTTTAGGTTGCGGG
>JADAQX010000388.1:0-46014 GCA_015476325.1 Cardiosporidium cionae
AGGAGAGAGAGAGAGAGTAGAGAGAGGAGAAAGAGAGAGAGTAGAGAGAGTAGAGAGAGTTGAGAGAGAGAGAGAGTAGAGAGAGAGAGAGTAGAGGGAGAGAGTAGAGAGAGAGAGTAGAGAGAGAGGAGAGAGAGTAGAGAGAGAGAGAAGAGAGAGAGAGAAGAGAGAGAGAGAGTAGAGAGAGTAGAGAGAGAGAGTAGAGAGAGAGTAGAGAGAGTAGAGAGAGAGAGTAGAGAGAGAGAGTAGAGAGAGAGAGAGTAGAGAGAGTAGAGAGAGAGAGAGTAGAGAGAGTTGAGAGAGAGAGAGTAGAGAGAGAGAGAGAGTAGAGAGAGATGAATAAAAGAGAGAAATGAGACGCAAATAGGGAAAAAGAAAGAGAAATGAATTTAAACAAAAAACTTCACCAAAGAAAAGCTTTCATCAAATATATTTGAATTCTATTTGTAGCCTCCTTAAAACGTACCAGAGCGTTCAACAACAGCCGAAATGATTTCTTTGATGGCTCTATCCATGGCCAAAGGAATGAAATGACGAAATTGTGGAAGGGATTGCAGGACAGCCACAGTAGGAGAGATGACCATCGACTTACTCAAATTTTGGAGTGTGAGATCTGAGTGACTAGAAGAGGAGGTTTCTGCATGAGTTCCAGTCATGGCAGGAGGCTCTTTTGGGCCAATAGAAACACGATCTTCCATCTATATAATAAAAAGAAAAGTTGAGTATAAAGAGAGAGAAACAAATGTAAAAACAAGAGTGATGGCCTGCATCCTCTATAGTCATCAAAAAGAAATAGAAAGAAACAAACAAGAAGAGTCCCATTTATCAGAAACAGAGGAAGGTAGAAACCATTTTGTAATGAAAGGAGAGACTCCATGAAGATGTAAAAAAAAAGAATGGAATGAAAATAAGAGGGTTTCTATCGTTTAAAATTCTACGAATGTTTTTAATCGCATTTAAAAATCTCCATCGCTTTGATAGAAAATGTAAACATTTTATCCTTTTACTTCCCTTTTGAAATTCCATCCACGTAGCCTTACATACTTCAAGAACAAAACACATTTTCTTCTTCCTTCTTCTCCGCTTCATTCTATGCAAATTTCATTTATTATCTCTCACTCTTAGAGTTGTTCTAATCTCCTCAAGACGACTTCCTTTCTCTATCCCCTTCACGTTTCTCTACCTCCCCCCATTCGATCCCCCTCCCCCTTCACGTTTCTCTACCTCCCCCCATTCGATCCCCCTCCCCCTCCAAATTTCTCTATCCCCTCCAAATTTCTCCATCCCCTCCAAATTTCTCTATCCCCTCCAAATTTCTCTATCCCCCCCACCCCCTCACCATCATCCGTGAATGTGCAGCATACGCTGCGGTGGGGGCAGAAATTCCTGGAGGCGCAAAGGAGGAGAGAGCGGGCTCAGGCGCGCCACTCCCTCCACTCCCTCCACCCCCCACCATATAAAATGGTGAAGATGAAGGGGCAGCGGCGGGGACTCCTTGCTGTTGAAATGGCCGTACATATTGCCGTAATTTGGTGAAATCAGCCATACTTAAAGAAGAAAGAGAGGGCTGTTGAAAAGGAGGGAGAGGAGTCCCTCCACTGCCTCGACGAACCATGGGCAATACTGTATCATTCAGAGAAGTTAAATTCGAGAGGGAAGCTCCCGTGGCGGCGGTGGAAGTAGGAAGAGAGGGCGTCGGAGGGGGCAGTGGCGAGGGTAGAAAGGGAGAGGGACCCCCCCCTGGGGGGAGGGAAGGCCCTGTATCTACAGGGAGGCGAATAGCAAAATCAGAGCTGCTCGTAGGAGAAGTTCGCTTGCTTAATAGATCTGTTTGTCCACGAAATTCCTCCATAGAGATATCTAAATTTTTAAAGAGGATTTCAATCTCAAAAACAAGACCTGTACGAAGATCTGGTAGATCATGAATCTCACACAGGAGATGGAGATACGCTGTCGTCCAAGGATTAGGAGGTCTGAAATTTTTTGAATGTTTCACACACTCCAACACCTTACAGACCAGTGGAACCACAGCAAAGAGTCGTCCATACTCATAAGCCTCCAAAAGAATAGTTTTTAGAGGAAGATTCTTCAATTTGAGGGGTCGATTTCGAGCAACGGTGATTGTACCCAACCAAGAACCCAAATTCTTCAAAACAGTGCGATAGGAGAGGAAGGGTAGAGCCACGTCCATATATTTGAGAAGAGAAATCAAACATTCAGACGTCATGGTGACAATGATATCCAAAAGCTTTGGTTGATCTAATTTATCAACAAAATCCAGAAATATACCATGCAAATTGCATTCCTTTGCAGCACGTGATTTGACAATGTAATGACAGAGCCAAATATAATAGGAAGAAGATAATAATCCACACGTGACACCCGCCTAAAGAAAGAGAAAGAAAAAGAAGGGGAGAGAGAGTTGTTTTAATGTAGGAGGAGAGAGAGAAGGGGGGAGGAGGAGAGAGAGAGAAGGGGGAGGAGGAGGAGAGAGAGAGAAGGGGGAGGAGGAGGAGAGAGAGAGAAGGGGGAGGAGGAGGAGAGAGAATGGAATTGGGATGAGAAAGAGAGAGAGAGAATGGAATTGGGATAAGAAAGAGAGAGAGAGAATGGAATTGGGATAAGAAAGGGAGAGAATTGAGATGAGAAAGAGAATTGAATGGAATTGAGATAATAGAATAAATTAAAATAGAGGCAAAAAAACAGAAAAATTAAAATCTTGCTGTGAGGCATTCTTCTATAACAGATCTCGCAGTCTCTCTGAACCCAAAAATTATATCCTGTGTTAATTTCTCGTTAGCTATAATAATTTCACATTGTATACGATTCATGTATATATTATTTTACATCTCTCTCTCTCTCTAAAAATAAATATACAAAATTTGTTTCATCCTCAAAAAATAAAAACAAAAGAGTGTATCCATAACATTTCTATCCCACAGTTTACAAACCTAAAAACAAAGATATTTCCACACAAAATCCAGTTTCTATCTCTCATAGAATACATTTTTACCTTTTCATCGATATTACTGGAGGAGAGAGTATTGAATGTATTCCCAATATGATCAATAAACCATTCTGGTGGGATTTCAATATCTCTCAAAACTTCAGGATCATTCATCAAAGCTTCTACTTGCCCTAATCCAGGTTCCTGCAACAAAGATAAAATTTGAGGAGGGAGAGTTCGTTGAGAAGGAGTTACAAGAGGAGAAGAAGAAGGAAGGAGTGAAGAAGATGTGGCTGCCGTAGTAGATCCTGGAAAGGATTGAGAAAACTCTCCTGTATTTTCTGTAAGAAAAAAATGAAGAGATACGAATCCTCCTTTACAATGAAAAAATTATAGGATTTTATCACATAAACAGGTTCTCTACAAATTTAAGAGAGGTATGGGAGGTGAGAGAGAGAAAAAAGAGATAGAATATCCTAAAAACATAAATGGAAGCCTTCTATACAGTTTTTAAGAGGAAGAAATTTCTCTTACAGAGTTTGTCCAACTTCATTTCTCTTCATTCCAAGAAATTTCTCTTACAGAGTTTGTATCTTCAATACGAATCTTTTTTCCTCTCACCCACATCTATATATATCTCTCTTTTCTTCTATCTCTAAAATCTCCTACCGGATAAAGGAAGAGACTGCACGTTTCCAGGCATCTCAGGAGAAGATTGGAAGGAAATCTCTGGAGGTTCAGGAAGTTTCAAAGTAAAGAGAACAGAGGGATTCACCACTTGAACATTTCTCACTGGATCTGGAAGGCAGGCTAACACCGTCTCAATATACTCTACATAGGATGGATAACCTTTCCTTAAATCTGGAATTTCAATCAATTTGGAGGCAAAAAGGGGAAAGGAAGGAATTCTTCCAATAAACTGTAAGAAAAATAATCCTATGCATATCCTTGTAGTTTCTTTTTCTTTTTTAAATTCTCTCAATAAAATGATAAATTAGAAAAAATAGGAATTCCATGAGATTTTTTTAAAAGTATTGTATTTTCAGAAGAAAAAGGATAACACAATTTGAAAATTTCATTAATATACAAAAGATAATCTTTCTTTTACCCACACAAACACGTGATTCTATTGGTTTGAATTATTTTGCCTACATCTTTAAAAGTTTATACTTTGCATACATCTATAGTATGGATTTCATTCTTTCAATGTATTTCCTTTTATCAAATAGGAGTCTCTCTTTGTATTCTCTGTTTCAATTTCTTCTCCATCCTATTTTTCCTTCTCTCTCCACACTTTCCCCCCCTCTCTCTCTCCACACTTTCCCCCTCTCTCTCTCTCCACACTTTCCCCCTCTCTCTCTCCACACTTTCCCCTTCTCTCTCCTCCCCCCTCTCTCCACCCCCCTCTCCCCCTTCCCTTTCTATTGAACACACACCTGCTGTAAAGCCACAAATCCAAAGGAGAACATTTTGGAGTGTTCACCTTTCCTCAAAGCTTCTACAATACAACGGAGGGCCATAACAAACAATTCACCGGATGAAAGGAGTAAATCATTCAGAATCATTTTTCCAAAGAGTTCTGCTGTCATAGCCAATTCATGCTGTGGATATTTGGGAAAGAAACGGCACTCAGCAAATAAAGTATTGAGCATGGCATTAAAAACATTCGATTCATGAGTTCCTTGAGGAAACGTAGACAAACGTTTCAAGAGATCCAGCATTTGTGTCATGGTGATCTCACCTGAGAAGAATCACAGAGAGAAGTGATGGAAGGACAAGAAAAAGAAAGAGCCAACAGAAGTATAAAAATGGAAAGTATCATTAAAAAAAATCCATGAAAATAGTTTGAAGCCACACAAACCGTTAAAAATCGACTATCCAAACAGTAGGACTCTCTCAGAAATACGTTTTATCGCCTTATAATCCTCTCCGAATACAGTTTTAAAAATACAAATAAATATACATACTTGCATAGAATTTACGAAATTGTATATTCACTTCCGCTTCGATAATTGGAGGAAATTTGGTTTGCATCACAGAGAGATCCGATCCACCTCCTTTCTCCCCCCCTTCTGAGGGGGAAGTATGCAGCGCCATCTCTCTAGAAGGAATCCCACTCGAAAAGAGAGTTCCAGAAGGAATAGAAATGGAGTTTAGAGAAGCTGAGGAAAGCCCATGAGCGCTCACAGCAGCAGAAGAAGAAGAAAAAGAGCCAAAGTTGGAACGCTCCAATGGTGACGATTGTTTAGTGGAGGATCGTTCCGAAGGGAGATCGCCAGCGCTGAAGGAGAAAGCCGATTCATCGCCGGAAGCATAGAGACTGGAACTATGCATGCCGACGTAGAAGAAAGGTTGCAAAGAGTTTGAAAATTCAAGGAAAGGATTCAATGTACGATTCTAGAGATACGTAAGGAAAATTCGAAAATAACAAAAATAAAGGGAGCAAAAATACGTTGAATCCCACACGAGGGATACACATAGAGTCACCAAAAGCAGAGAGACATCAGAGGAGGTTGCATAGAATAAACCTAGGAAATAAATGACAAGGCAATGCTTTACGACCAAAAAGAAGAGATTAAGAAAGGTGAAAGAGGGTAGGGAATCCTATGAGTGACCCCATGCATGGTACACCGCATGGAAAATTAAAGAGTTGCAACCATGCAGAAAATGGAGCAAAATAGTGCACGACCAATTGAAATAGGCTAAGCAATGGCATGGGTGATTTCCAACGCTAAATCGAGAAAATCCCTACCGATGCAATACTCAAAAAGAAAGAGCAGCATTAAGAGAACAGCATTATCAAAGTTGTACGGATAAAAAGGGAAGAAAAGTTTTTGGTAAAGAAAAAAGAGGTGTACGTACAGTGAAAACAGTATGCATAAAACGAAAAGATTTGGGCTTTAGAAGGAAGCAATTTTCTACATATTGACAAAGGAACGTGCAGGCCACGAGGGACGATTGCTTTTAGATAAGAAAAACAGTACGTCACCGGCTACAACTGCTTAGATACACGGGTAGGAAACAAGCTATAAAATTGAAAGAAGCATCTGAAGTTTGAATAAATTTTCCGAGAGCAAAAGAATTTATCAAACAGAGGTACAGAAAGAAGAAACTTCACGAGAAATAACCATGACAATAATGAAGAATTTTTTGCATTCACGTGAAAATCAACAATGCAATATGCACATTTTGGAGAAAGTGAACGTAATGCTCCGACAAAATTGCACAAAAAGAGACAGGGGTAATAGTGGAAGTGCCATAAAAATCCGTTCGGGCAGAATGAGAGCAAGTATCCAAAAGATAGCTGCGCTAGATGAGCCAAAAGTTATCTTAAGTAAACGCAATGAAAAGAAGAATAGATAAATATTTGGCAAAAAATTCACTCAGATATACAAACGAGACGCCAGTTAAGTGAACACACAAGTCGTTTACGGAAAACACGGAAAGAGAAGCGGAAGAACAAGCGCACAGTATGCTAGAACACTTCGCAGGCTTCAAAATACTATTTCAAAAAAAACAGCACGGTTGAAAAGAATGCTGCGGTATTAGTGCTGTAAATATGAAAATGATGGACCTTCAAGAAACGAAAAAGAACAACATGAACATATATCGGCAAAAGTATTCAGGAGAATAAAACGCCGTAGAACAGGAGAGAAAGATGCAAGTGGATGTACTAAGAGCAGGCAAAGAAGGCTACCTTTGTTTTCGTTTATTGATGAAAGCTATGGAAGAAGAAATGTGAGGTTTATCGACGAAAAAACTCATTCTTGCCAAAAGAACTTGGTGCTTTGCATAAAAAAATTTCAAGGCAGTTCAAGGCTTGCTTTGCTACGCTGTTTCTCTTCTCGCCGAGTCACAGCAGTAACATTTGTAGATTTTTGTAGAGGAAGAATAAAAAGGAATGATACATTACACATTGACGAAAACTATAATTATGTGAAGGGGTAGAAAGTCTTCAATGAACTACGACACGAACAAGTAAGGTCAGCCAACATTGAACACGATGAAAAGGATAAAGGATATTTGGATAGCAATACCACGACGAGTTGTATGAGCAAGAGTTGCGTTACGCTCAGGGGGTTATCGCTTCGTTTGTGTGTGTGGTAGTCACCCCCTCAAAGATATGTATACGGTGAACTTACTCTTCGCAAACTGTTTTACATTCGAAAGAAAAAGAGCAAACTTTGTGCTTCTTGTCGTTTATCATGCTCCACATTATGCATAGGAAAAGAAGCGCTGAAGAAAACTTTCTACACACTAAATAATTTGTGATTAAACCTTTTCTATGAATTGTTATGTTTGCAAAATTTTACAAATTGCAAATACTCAGGCTTCGAGATGAGAGGCTACGACATGTAGAATATATACTGACCGCAGGAATCACTAGTAGATACGTCAGCTCAAATTTCCTGGAGAGCAATAAAAAACTGACTGAAACATGTGGAAAAACTCAAGCAAAAAAATCTAGTAACAAATTTAATCGAATGTAGACTAATCAACATAAAAATATTTGAAAAGATACTTATTGTTTGACAAGTTCAGTTTTAAAATACATGATAAAGCAAAGTTAATATAACCACGCAGACGTTGGGAATAGAAAGTAGACTGCAAAAATGTAATAACAATGAGGAAGCAGAATGCATACTGCTCAAACATATGTATTGAAAGGAAAGTTAGAGAGAATTGCTAAAAAATAAAAGTAAGAAATCGCAATGCGAAAATGCCAATGGAATAAAAGACTCAGACAACCAGATACACGGGAGATGACATCTCATATGACTTAAAAACCTGATTTGTGCACAACGAGATCTGTAAAAGCTACTAATTTTTTAGTGCAATTAATAACGAACTATTTTAAAAATAACTATCGCTCTGGCAAGTACTGGTGATTTTCCAGGTCGCAGCATTTCATGTATTATTGCCACATACCAACGAAAAGAAACAACAAAATGAAAACAAGAAAAGCAGTAACAAATTATTTTGCCTTTGTGCTGACAATACATAGCAAGTAACGGCAGCTGCTGCTGGTCCAAATAGAAATTATGACTTACTTTCTTATTTTTAAAAGGAAGCTCTGCTACTGCACAAAACTTGGAAACTAGGTTGCTGACACAAAAATGGGCATTCCATGCTGTAGGGAAAGAGTATTACTATAGCATGCAAATTTGGACACAATGAAAATAAATAGCTGCACTACTTGTATAAGTAGCAACGAAAGCATGGTATCATTACAAAGAAAAAATCCCATGGAACCACAGAAACTGCATCATCGCAATAAATTTATGGAAATGTAAAGCCGCAATATTTTGCTCTTAGATGGAATTGAAAATGTGAATGTTATGACTACACATTATAGTGAATACAAAAAACTATTTTTGGGGAGCGCAAACTTGAATAGCTTGTTAAGCACATTTATGAGAATTTCATGCAATAAATGTCAAAAGAAGTGCCAAAACTTGACAATCGCCAGTAGCAATACGAGCCACGACTATACAATTTGGATAATTTACATTCAAGTATAGACGCACTTTACTTTAACGTCCGAAATTATACGTTTGTAAAAAACAATGATGTAATGGTTACCATCATGTATTTAGTGAATAGCAATGATGTAAATGCTTGACAAATTTATAGCCAAAAAATAACTATGATGCAATGAAGAGCTTACCTTTCAAATCATCTGATTGAAGTACTATCTCAAATTGATTTATTGTTTTATAAGGCATTCTACTACACCTGATTACTGTGGCTATTTAAAATAAAACTATTTCTGATGAAAGCATGTAGTTGTCTTAATTTTATCTGCATACCACAATAATGATTGGTAATTAATTTTTTGAGCAATTTCAACGTATATAAGTCACAATTTCTAGCTCTGAAATACATGTGTAAGTAGAAAAGACTTTTTTGCAAAGCAATTCAGTAAATATTACATAATCAATTCTCAGTGTTATTTCAAAAAATTTTATTACTTCGAAAATAAATTATTGATTAATATGAGGAATAGTCACGAGAATTCTGATGAATTACTACCAAGAGCCTTCCCTTACTAGCGTTGACTTATAAATGAGTGAAGAACTTCATATGATTTGTGAACTACAATATATTTGACTATCAAAGAGATCAACTCAAAGGATTACTCTTCACTACTCAGCTGGAATATTTACACACCCCCTCGATAGCTTATATTGGTAATAAAAGCCTTGACATGATCTACCTACATCAAAATGTTGGTCTTTACAAAGCTAGTAGTCAGATATGCATTTCTTTTCAAAATTTTTTATTTATTTCTTATTCTTATGCTCCTATAATCCGAGCCTATTTTTGATGACCAAATGTCCCAGGCTAATAAGTAACAGTTACTTCTCCTATTTTCGCAATCAGCAAAGAATTTTGCAAACGGATACAAAATAGTCCGCTTAAGTAACAGTTAACTAGATAAGATAGCCAAGTATCTAAAAATTGTTTCATTAGCTTATGAAAAAGAGATGATAATTATGTAGGCTAAAATTCAAGCAGTATCTGAGATGCTGGCATTTTAATCTAAAATTTATTTCTCGACATGCTATATGCTATAAATACGTACTTTTGAACCTTTGATAGATTCATTAAGATAGTTATGAAGAAAGCAATGACAACCAAATAATGAGAATCGAAACTAAGAGTAATTTTACCGGGAATATAGGCTAGCATTTTTTATAAGGGGCATGATTTTTCATAAATGTTGCCAATACTAATTTGCTTCTTTGGCGCCTATACCTATTTGGAGAAGTAGATCATATTTTTGTGAAGTTCGGTTATACATTGCACTGTAACAGGTGTTTTTATAAACTTTACATGCTCGAATGTAAGCAGTGTAACAATTATATTATTGTGATCATTGTAGTGAGTAAGTTTCGTAGAAGTTTAACACCAGATTGTAATAATTACTGTTTAGTACGATTGAGATACTTGTAAGTTCGTTTAATACACAATAACATTGAAAGGATGTAAGCGGGAGTAGCTGAATGATAACGATATCCGAAGTAGTAGTAAATTAAGAACGAGGTGATTAGGATCGTATTTGAGTGCACGCAAATACAACCGACGCGCGAGCAGTGATAACTAATTTAACCCCCTATGAGGAGTGATTAAAGTGAATGAGGAGGTTCTTCTTAAGGGGCTCTTCCTCTTTTTACCTTAAAATTTTTTACTTAGAGTTATCGGTTCTTTTTAATGAACGTATTAGGTAAGTTGGTATATTCTATTTTTTTAGGTAGTTTAGATAAGGAGACCCTTGTAAGTATTAAGTTAGGAATTTCTTTTATTAAACATTTTGTTTTACATACAATATCTTCTTTGCCCATTCCGCTAAGCATGCAATTATTCTAACATTTCAGCAAATTCGGCAATCAAATAAAAATAATCATTACAAGCAGTTTTGTAAAGCTGAAGTATTATCACATAATAATCATAGTGCTGAATGGTTGGCTAAACATCAAGGTGAATAGGGAGGTCTCTTTGAATCTAACAATTTTTTTAAATATTTATTTATGCTGTGACCAGTTATCCAGCTTGGGACATCGAATTGGAAATGGAAAGTTTGATAAAAATATTTCCGCAGTTGGCATTTTCACGCCCAAGATCGCGACATTCTTTGAAAATTACTAACCAAATCGTTTTACTTATATTACTCTTTAGCAAAACAATCATCACGGGATGCTCCAAAAATATCTCTTTCTTTTAATAAAATAATGAAGTTAATTGAGGCTACAAAGAAAACAAACATAAAATTTACCTCCTCCTGATGCTATTTGACAAATGCTATATTCCTATGCAAAAAAGCAGAGATAGAGAGGATACAAATGTCATTAAGAATCGCTGGTACAGAAAAAAATATTGCAAATTTGTGATGACGCTTAGCGGTATAAATTATATTTTTTATATGTTTATTCCAATACAAATTAGCCTGATTTTAGTGGTTTATTGTTTATTTTGTGTAGTATTGAAAAATTATGTTATAATAAAAACAATGATAGCTTATACTTTTCAATTTTTTTCATGTTGCCTAAATGATAATTAAAACTTTAGAACAAGTTTTTTTTCACATTCAAGTTTTTACGCGTATATTTCTTCTTCAAAAAAAAGTAAAGTGCAAATTTCTGTCTAAATAATAATACATACAACTTAAATACTCCTTTACTGAATAGAAGATTTATTTAACTAGTCAAACTCAAGCAACATCGATTGGCAAAATTTGACCCAATTCTAATGTATCTTTACGATCCAAATCCATGTCTCCATTTACATCTGAAAAATAGGTAGAAGCTGTATATCCGAGATTTCTCTAGTGGTGAAAAAATCGTCGCGTAAATATGGCGCGATATTTACTGTATACTATCTGAACATCAGTGAGGGTTTGTTGAGACTTAGCAAAAGTCAGCTCAGCAGTTTGATGTGGGAGGCGTAAATATTATAGAGCCAAATTTTTACTGTGTTCACTTGGTTCTGAAATATGTGTGGCATAGAACGCCTTTTGAGTAAAAAGAAAAGTTTACTCTTGTATTTTTGAATGTATTTCTCTCATTAAAATTTCTAAGAAAAAATATCACATGTAATCTAGCTTCTATTGTTTTGGAGTCACATGGACGCTGCTTCAAGTAAAACTCAAATGAAAAAAATACTTTCGAATTATATAAATTTTCCTTTTTGTAGTACACAATTGGAAGCTGCAATGAAAACAATTCTGGTTTAGATGAGAGCAGAAATAGATTGCTATAAACATGCGTAGGCCGATTTGGTGTCGTATTTGCGTGCATCTTCTGCCTCATTTATGCCATGAATGACAAAGATACACGGTAAATTTTTCATGCAGCAGTGAATTAAGCGGAAGGAGATGGCTATCCCAAGCATTCAATGAGATGCTCCAGGAAAGCATAGCTTTTTATATTAGAATCTGAGAAATGCACATGCAAATTTGTATCAGGTGGCATCATGAATTCTTCGTAGTTTTATGAAAAGATTCGTGGTATGCACTTTTTGTGGTGATTTTGTAATCTGTTGAAGAATTAACAATAAATGTAACTTGTCTTCTGTAAAATTTGTTTTTTCGGAACAGTACGCACAGTTGTGATAGAAGCGAGAAACATTTTTTTATACTATATTGGTGTTTACTGCATTTTTGCCGCTTGCAAATTTAGGAAGGAGATTCACAAGTTCTCACTCGAACACGTATGGTGGCTGCACCATCACGCGACTAACCCTACCACAGAATTATGTCAGCTTATAATACGGTGCGCGATGGTAGAAGTGGAAATGGTGATTGAGTTGGTTTAATTCACATTGCATCCTGCGTAAAGTGCTTGCAGACTGTAATGAGTCCCGCAGCTTTAGTATTACGATAGTATTCCTTACACCCAAAGTCTGCTCTGCTGTAGCGTGTAAGGACCGATTGTGAATCGATGCTGTTGCGATCATCGATTAAGCAGACAAGAAGCAAAATGCACGGATCCGGTAATTAATCACCACAAATCGGATGCCGATTGTATCTCGATTTACCCTACTTCCTCTAAATTCACAATTTTCCGCCAACACGAAATAGCATCGCCTGCAATGATCCGGTGAATCTGCTCTAAACAACAGCACAAAGTAGAATCAACCAAGCGTTTGCACCGAGTGAAGTGAAACAATGGAATACTATCGTATCAATACCCCCACATAATTTGTCCAGGAATTGCTTTTATATCTCATACTTCGTAGTGAGCTATTGTCCTAACTGCAGCCGTTACAAATTCTACGGCAACGGTCATGCTTGATGTGCATAGGTATAGGCATGACCTCAAAGTAACACTTGGTTGCTAGACGAAAATTAGAATACTGCCCTGCTATGCCAGCGTGCTTGCTCATTTCGTTAGGTGCCCATGGTAAGGGAGGGGCGTGTTTTTTTCGTTTGGTGCCTGCCTTCAAAGAGGTCGCTAGGATGGAAATTATTGTCAGAAAAACTACGATTTACGCTGTTATAACCATTCGTCGTTAGCTTAGCTATTATCGGATATTTTTGCACTGTAAATATCAAAGAATCTGTCGTTTAAAATGAGCAATTTTTCCCGGCAATTCTATTTTGCTTTGGCATGCATACACCGAGAAAAGGCTTTGAATAAGTGCAGGACACTCAAACGCTTTCTCCCTCATTATGAACTAGAACGATAATAGTGTCAGAGAATAACACATTGCACTTATTGCAAGGAAGTTCTAATACTCTTCGCTCTCTTCAATTGATAATAATTCCCTCTAAGATGTGACGCTTTGTGCATCAATGAATCTCTTTCGATGTTTCCGTTTTTTGGTGTCTAATTAGCAACGCCTTAATGCGATCAAGAGATATATACGAGAAAGTATTCTTTTTTGATTGGAAATAATTGTTTTACGCTGTAAGAAAGTAGGCATTTAGGTGGTGGATGTAACGCTATATAGCGTGCGTAGATACCACAATAGAATTTCTGGTGAGATGACACCTGAGCTGTGTTTTACTCTATTCCTTGTCTTGGATCCCCATCGTATTGCATTTTGAATTAACGAGTTATGCGTACAAATTACACACTTTGTTTCCTGTTGTTCATGCTTTCGGTCCTAATCTAAAATTCCTCCAGTAGCTCTTCTCAGTGTGTTGCACACTTTTGCGTATGGTTGTGTACTAACCTATCGTGTCCTTTTGTCTTTTCTTCCGGCATTTTTGTTCATCAATGCTTATAGATTTCAAGCAGCCGCTGTAGTGCGTTCAAATCCTCTTGACTGCTACTGCTTGGCAGTATTTTTTCAAGATGCCTTTAAATACGCTGCAAAGCCATAAACTATTTTTGATAAATGTCTTCCACAAGTGTACTTACCAAATTACATGTAATTTGAATATTTTTACGATAGTTCGTGTCTTCTTCTCGCCCGCTGCGCTTCGATATTTCAGCTCTGCGTCATAGTGTTGTATTAACAAATTATTTCCATCAAAAGTGCACACAATTCGTGTGTGGTCATTCCTGTAAGCTACGTTATTGTAGGGGGCATTATAACACTTTTAATCGTGGGGCCCCCAAGCTCTTTTCAACCGAATACATTCTTATTTTTAGTACTTCCGTGCAGCTGATCCCTTTACAAATACTTTATGTCTGTGTTTACAATGTGCATAGACATGCAAGTTAAAGTATCTCCTGTTTTCTGAAATTTTTTTAAGCTGAAAAAATTACTTTATTGAATTTTCTTTCGGGAATACGCTGTATTTTAAGCCATTGTTCTCTGTGTACAATAGATACGTACGCAGTTTTTGTATGTGCTTGTTTTGCAATGATGCTTGATATCTCCTCCGCATATCTCCTGCATGGAATGGATTTGTGAGAACTTGCACCCATATTGCGTTGACTGCTACTATGAGAGTGCTTGTAAATATCGCTTTTTCAAATGAAGCGATCGGACTAAACCGGAGAAAATTCATTTCCGTTTTAAGCATCGATTGGAAAGATTCTCTTGCCATTGTATGGATTTTGCCCCGTTGTGCGCATTTACTGATGGAGATGGATCAACATTAAGCGGCTGCTGAAATTCTGGGTAAATACTTTGCATAGATTTTATCTAAATGATTTGAATTTGCAGCCTCTTTGCAATGCTTATTTTTAACTTTTTCCGTGTTACGTTGTGTAACAATGCTTTTTGCTTCTTTAAATCGAGGAGAAGGCCAAGTGGAGTGTTTTATGACAATTCTGTTATATTTCACTTATTGTAAACGCCTGCCAAGATGAATTTGCATCCTCTAGCCACTGCCGAACGAGGAATACACTTCGTAGAAATTGAGATTAGCCGCTTATATATAAGAGCTGAAGATTTCTTTTGTTTTCTAGAGTAGAAAAATACTATAAATGAGAATGTCATACATTTTTTTCCCCTTGTTATTGGCTACTTCCCCAATTTTTTTTTCTTCAATTTTTCTCTATAAATAGGTCCTTTCTAGGCCACAGGACATACTGCCATAAATTTGGTTTTCCTTTGACCTCTTTTGGATATTATTATTTTTAATTCAAATTAGCAGATTCTTAAAAGAGTGTTTTGCCGAATCTTTTTAGACGTATAGGCATTTCTCTCTTACAAAGTAATGCCAAAAAGTTTTTTCTTCCTTCCTATATATTTAGAGGAGGACGTGCATGCATCCTTCTTGAAGTACAGGAAGAGTGTTTATTTTTTTCAAAATCTGCAGGGAGAATGCCTTCAAGGTATTCCCTTCCTACACTCCTGGTGGTGGCTGTTTGGAAAGAAAAATAATGTGTGGAAGGATTTCATTTTCATGCTGTATAAATTTCTGTTTCTACACCCCCCTATACTCCCTTATTTTCATGCCTATTTTATGAATGAAAACATGATTTTAATACTTTTATGGTGTGTTTGTACAGTCACCCATGGCCACAGAAAGCCATACGCCTTAGAATTTATTTTCCTCCCAAACAATGCATTCTCCTGCTAATCGTAGTAACCCTGTTGGAGGTCTCCCTATGGAAGAGGGATTTTCAGATGCTTTTCCTTACTCTCTTCTACTTCATCCTTCCAAAAATCTCTATCCTCTATCGTGTATGGATCGCTTACAAAGTAGAGATTCTACGCATGCTCTTTTCTCCACACTTTCTACGGCTGCACCTTCCTCTGCATGTGATGTGGGTGTTTCTCGAAATTCTATGGGTGAGATTTTAAGAGGGGAGGGAGTGTGATGGTTGCTGCTAAAGAATGAAAAGAAGAACTATGGATACAAAAATTATGAATAGAATGGACTCCCTATAAAAGGAGTGTATATACATGGGTCCTCTTTTTCTTTTTTCTTTTTTTTTAAAAGTGGAGGAAGGATTTCTCTTTTTAATGAATAGATGTATTTTATCAAAGTGTTCTCAAAATTTAAAGAAATGCAAGCGATTTGTATATTTTTTTTTTTTTGTTAGAGGAGATATTTCACATTAGATATCTTTTATTAGATATCTCTCATTAGGCTATTCCTATAGATCTACTTTCTTATATAAAGATATATATATATATGTATTTCATAGAGAATAGAAAAATTATTAGAGATTTGGAATGGAAACAAGCAGCTCTGTTTTTGTTTCTTCTGTGTGATTGATAGGTGAGGAAACTTCTCCTATATTTCCTTTACAGAAAGCTAACGAAAGTAATGGATTTGTTCCAATCGTACCAGTGAAATTATTTGTTAATCGAGTACCAAAAATGATGGGCAATGAAGATTTGAGATCACTTTTCTCTCAATATGGAGAAATTTTGGAATGCTATATTTTAAAGGGTTTCGATGGTCATAAAGGTAGGTGATTTGGGTGAAGGTGAGAGGGGAGGGGAAGGAATAGTTTTATTGGTACGTACAGATACCTAAAAATCTGTACTTTATATTGTAGGTGTGATGAAATTCGATAAAATAAAATAAATGGAAATCTCTGTTTCATTTGAATGTGAATTATTATTTTATTTTTTTTTTGAAATTTATTATATTTTTTTTTGTTTAACTCACGCATTATTTATATAGCATTTCTAACTCTCTTTTTTTTTTTTTTATAGCATTTCTAACAAAATTATTTTTATTTAATTTTTCTTTCCTACTATTTTATATTAAAAAATATATTTCATAAAAAATTTTCTACAGGATGTGCCTTTGTGAAATTCTCTTCGATTGTTGATGCACACAAGGCAATTATTGATCTTCATGGGAAGAAAATTTTGAATGAAGAAGCAGGACCTGTTCAACTCAAATATGCTGATGGAGAGATTGAACGGTTGGGATTATCGCCAGATGTTCAGCCAGGGGGTGAAGCAATAAAAGTTTTTGTTGGCTGCTTACCAAAAAGTTGTGCAGAAGTAAGATGTATTTTATTATAAGAAAAAAAATATTTACAAAGAATCCACCAGGCTATGTGTTTTTTTAATGTATACACTTTTTTTTAGAGAGATTTTTCTTTTTCATGGAGAAATTTCTCCATAGATATTCTTGGTTATCTATATTCTATTTTGATTTTTTTTTTTTTAAGGATGAATTATTCAACATATTTAGCCGCTTTGGACGAGTAGATGAAGTTTTTCTTATTCGTGATGAAAATAAAAAATCCAAATGTTCTGCCTTTGTTACGTTTCCAAAGAATTATATGGCTTTATCTGCTATTGATGCTTTAGACCATAAATATACACTTCCAGTAAGATATATGAAATACATTCTTTGAAAGAAGGCATATGTAGAGGCTTGGTAGGAATAGTATTTTGATTTTTTAGTATATGGAGGTTGTAAGAGGATGGGAAATTTGAGGGGAGAGAGAGGAGGTGGGGGAGGAGAGGAGGTGGGGGAGGAGAGGAGGTGGGGGAGGAGAGGAGGTGGGGGAGGAGAGGAGGTGGTGAGGGAGAGGAGGAGGGGAGGGAGAGAGAGAAATAGAGAGAGTAGAGAGAGAAATAGAGAGTAGAGATAGAAATAGAGTGTAGAGATAGAAATAGAGAGTAGAGATAGAAATAGAGAGAGTAGAGATAGAAATAGAGAGAGTAGAGATAGAAATAGAGATAGGAATAGAGAGAAATAGAGAGTAGAGAGAGAAATAGAGAGTAGAGAGAGAAATAGAGAGAGTAGAGAGAGAAATAGAGAGTAGAGATAGAAATAGAGAGAGTAGAGATAGAAATAGAGAGAGTAGAGATAGAAATAGAGATAGGAATAGAGAGTAGAGAGTAGAAAAAGAATTGAGAGATGAAAAGGAAAGAGAGAGGAGGCAAAAATAGGTGAGAAGGAAAGTTTAGAAAGAGATTTAAAAACGAAAAAAAAGTAAAAATAATTCCAAATGAAAGATATAGCAAGACAAAGAAATAAATTAAAAAGAATATGTCTAATCATGGCTGCATAGAAACTTTTGTAGCAACCTTTAATCAAATTGTGTAGAACTTTTAATTTTTTTTAAAATTCTCATGAGGCATGGATCTCTCTCTTCTTTTTTTTTCGGATTCCTCCCAAATCTTTTCAAATTTTTTGTTAGAATCCATTGCATTGTTTTATGAATCTCTTTTTCTGAAGATGAATTTCATAGTATATAATGCCAGTGTATATACATTGAATTCTCTCTTAAAAGAAGAGTGGACGGCCGATTGAAGTTCGTTTGGCCAGAAGTAAATTCTCCAAACAACGAACTAAACTTCCAGCAGGAAATAAAACATCTAATCCACATTATGGCAGTTCTTCTCTTTTATCAAAAAATGTTTCCTTCTCTCCTATAGAAACTCTTCCTACACCTCCTGGTGAGGCAAAGAGGGAAGGACGATGAAGAAAAAACTAAAATTTTAAATAAATTTTTTAACGAGTGAAGAATAGAGTTTTTATACTGAAGGATATATCTGCAGCAGATTTTCAATTTTTTTTTAAATTTCACTTTGGTAATAAATTTGGAAAGATTTTTACTTTGTTTTTGGGAATTCTCTTTTGTGTTTATCTTTTTCTTATAAATTTGGTATAAATTTTGGCTTATTTTTAGATGTTTTGCCTTCTTCCTCTATGCTGCATTTCATTCTTTACTACATTTTACTTCTTCTTAGCTTCTCATGTTTTTTCTCCTCTGAGTGATATGCCTACCTATCCTGTAATCAATCCCTCTCTTTCTTCAAGATTAACTGGTAATAATGGTATGGACAGAATAAGAATCAAGGGGGAGAGAGGAGGGTGAGAGAGAGAGAGAGAGTAGGGAGAGAGAGAGAGAGAGAGAGTAGGGGGAGAGAGAGTTGAGAGAGAGAGGAGGAGAAAAAGAGAGAGAGGAGAAAAAGAGAGAGAGGAGAAAAAAAGAGAGAGAGAGAGGATACGAGAGTGGGGGAGAGATTAAAAAAGAGAGAGAGCGAGTGAAATATATGAGTAAGCAGTGCAATGTAAATGAAGATGAGAGGAAAATATAAATTCAAAAATAATTTAATAGTATAAACGAGGCTGTAAAAACTAGTTTGACTTCTTTAAACGTTTGTATTCTGCTTTCTTGATTTTATGGGGAGAAATAGGAATGTAGCCTCTACAATTCTAAAAAATAGGAAAAATGAAATATCCTTTAGAAAAATTTAATTTTTGTATTCAAATTTCATGTACTCTTTACGATGCATTTTCTATTATTTTTTATTATATTTCTTATCTGTGGTCCATGGGATGATTCCTACCCTATTTCAATTATTTCTTTTGTGTGGTAGAATTCTATTCCCCCTATTCAAACTATATGGAATATCTCTTACCAAATTGGAATAATTTCTATTGTAATAATTCCAACGCACATTCTCAAGTAAAACGAATTTATGAGTGTGCTCCACCTCTCTTTTTTTATTTTTTTGTTTTCTCAAAGTTTATTCTCTCTTTGCTATTTTCAATCTTATCACCCTTTATTTCCTTTCTTAATATTAGTAGTAGCGATCATTCTTTTTTAGTGTGTACACTTCACAGATTATTTAGATGTTTATATAATGCTTTACGTTTTGTTTTATCTTATTGTTACTATTTTATATTTACACTTTTATTCTCTCTTTCTTTTTATATTTGTTTTCATCCTCTATGGGTGTCGTTTCACAGTATTTTTGTATTTCCTTCTCAATGCATTTTCTATCTACTTATTTCTATCTCTCATTTTCTTTCCTCCCCTCTCTCAGCTCATCGTCCCCTCTCATCTTCTCCCTTCTCTTATCGCCTTTCTTCTCTCATCTTGTTGTCTTTTTCTTTGCTCTTCTTTTATTCTCTTTTAGCGCATTTTTTCTTTGCTTATTCTCTTATATTCTTATTTTCTTTTTTATAGTCTTATTCTATTTCTCTTTGCCTTTCATTCTTTTACTCTCTCTCTTTTACTCTCTTTCCTTCTTTCCCTCTCCTTCCCCCTCTCCCACCTTCCCCCCTCTCTCCCCCTTCCTCTCCTTCCCTCTCTCCCCTCCCTCTCCTTCCCCCTCTCCCTCTCCCACTCTCCCTCTCCCTCTCCCTCTCTCTCTCTCTCTCCCTCTCTCTCTCCCTCCCTCTTCCTATATCTCTTTTCTTCTCTTTCCTTGTATATAGTGGGCATCTTCCCTCCTTTCTAACGGGCCTCCTTCTTCGCCTCCAGGTTATTATATGACGCCAACTTCTCTGAATGGGAATACAGGGCAAGGCAGTACATCATTACTTTCTGCACATCTTGGGACAGCGAGTGGTTTGATAGAAGATACTTTATTTCCACTGGAGCAGCACCCTGTAAGAGAGAGGAATAGACTGGCTTCTACCTACTCACCTTTTTCTGGACTCTCTTTCTTTCCACCCTCTACTTCTATACGATCTCCCCTTGCGAATACAACACCTACAGGTATTCAAGGAGGTCCTCCCACTCTATTTTCTTCTCTTCCACAACAGCGAGGTATAGAGGGATTCCCTCTTGGTCCTCCCTATCCCATGGTTTCTTCTTTCCCTTCAAAATCCACTGTACAGAATTCTCTTTGATCTATTTCTCTGTCTTGCATCTTCTCTTGTATTTTTTTTTGGTGACTCTTCTTCATTGAAGGGTTAACCTTGGATTATTTTAGAGGAACTTCTTCAGTCCTTCTTTTTATGACCATCTCTTTATCTCTTTTCTTTCTTGGATAAGCCACACACAGTAGGGATGCCTTTTTTTTATTAATAATTCTTTATATTTTACTATTTTGAATTTCATCTACTACACATGCCTATATTCTTCACAGCAGGAAGGGAGTTTTCTGTCGTTGGATATAAAAGTATATCGTGTGTAAAACATTTTTTATAGTATAAAATTTTTTTTTTTTTTTACGATACATTTTCTTATCCTAGAGATTTATGCTTTACAAAATGGGGGGAAAAAAAAAAAATTTTTTTTTTTTTTTTTTATAGAATTTTTATTTATATAATTTTATTAAATTTTATAGAATAAAATATAAAACAAAGTATTTTTTTTTTTTAATCTATAAAAATAAAATAGGAAGATGGAAGGGAGAATAGAGTATACAGATATCCAAATTATATTGTATAAAATAAAGAGAATTTATTAATAAAATCACTCTGAAGGATTTTTTATTAAGAGAGGCATTTTCATAAGGAATGAAATTTCAATATTTTTTATCTTTTTAAAGAATTGTAGAGTGCTTGAATGTTTTATGTGAATTCTCTTAAAAGGAATTGGATTGGATATTTTATAGAATCATAGAGAGAGTATATAGAAGATGCTTTTATAGAATTTTCAATATATATAGAATATATAGTAGTTTATTTTTTTTATAAAATAGATTTTTATGGAAATAGCAACCAAAAAAAAAGAGAAAAAACAGAAATTTCATGAAACTTTCAAAATATATATATAAATATATATATTTTGAAAGAGGGAGAATATATGAAATGTCTTTGATATACAAGAGTCTTCTATATATTTTGTCATTAATAATGTCAAAATATCACATAATAACTTCATCGTAAATTTTTTTTTTTTTTTAAATGAATTTTGTTTCGAATTTTTCAAAAAAAATTTGGTTATAATTTTTTTTTCATCTACATGAAAGGAACAAAAAATTGTTTTTTTTTTTCAATTTTAATCATTTTATTATGTAAAAAATGTGTGTTTTTTTTTAGTATCTACACTGTGTAGATGACATACTTTTGATGAATATCTTCTTTTCGATATATATATATATAGAAGGGTGAGAGATCTCTTTTCTCTTTATGGAATCTTGATGCATTTTTGTTACTATAAATAAAAAAAAATAAAAAAGAATGGATTTTTTACTTCTTGTATATCTTTTTTGTTAGTATAATTTATTTGATCTATCATTACAGAAGAAATGTGAAAACAAATAACAGCAGGTATTTCCTCATTCTATTTTTATTTTTAGAGAGAGAGTTTGAATTCTTCTGTATGTATATAATAATCATTTGTTTTAGTATTCACATTGTTTTTTTTTTTATTTATAGTATTTTTTTTCTGTATTTTTGAAGGAGGGTGTGTTGCAGTATGTTTCCATGCACAATTATATCTCTTCTCTTCTTAATTTTTCTGTTTTCATATTTCCATTTTTCAGTTCAATACTATGAAATTAAAACTATTTTTTTTTTTTTCCAAGAAAACACGAAATGCTTTCTTTTAAAAAAAAAATCTTTAATAGTGTTTTGTTTAATCAAGTTTTTAAAGAAAAAGTTATTAGAGGGTTTTTAAATATATATTTTAAAAAATAAAGATATTTACAGTATTAAAAAAAAAATTATGAATTGCGTAAGATAAAAGCGATTCCGTCAAAAAATAAAAGTAAAATGCTTCGTTTTTATTTTTTAATTGAAAAAGATTTGAGAAAAGAGGATTGGATCATCTAAATGCTATAAAGAGATCTCATTATAGCATTTTTAAAGAAATGTAATGCTTTTGTGGGTCTTTCATCCATTTAATATAATTTTGAAGAAAGAGGAGAGAATTTTATTATTCTACTTTTATAAAAATAATATATACTCTATACTAATCATTATTTCCTTTATCCTATCCTATAATATATCGCCTATTTTTTTAGTGGGCCAAAGTGTGACGTGATAGATTACATACAATACCCAATCAGAAATTAAGAAGGACTCTAAATGAATAAAGAAACTTGCTGTTTTAATGAAAGAGAAAGCATGCATAGAGGAAATATTTTTTCTCCTTTTAAAAACATCCCATAATGAATGCAATAAAGGTTCACCGGATAGATAAGGGCAAAACAGTGTAGTATAGCGTGTATAGCCTCCGTATAGAAAAACGTATAAGGATGATGGAAAGTTGTCATAGTGATAAAAAGGAAAACAGTAGGATTACAGCGAACAAACAAAAGTTTATGAACTACCTCTTAGATATATTCGTTTAAGCAATGGCCTCTTCCTTATATAAAACATTGTTCTGTAGATATGGGAGTGTTACACGCCCTAGAGAAGGCAAAGTAATACTATGGAGCCAAATAATAAAGAGTTAGCTTCTTATATAAAAAGAAAAGGAAATATATTCGTTTTAATCCAAAAATTTACAGCGTAGATAGTTTTTCTATATACTACAGCGAGGGGAAGTTACGTTATTTGTAAATCGACGTTCTATAGCATAAAAACGGATTTTCATCCGTAAACTTGAAGTGTTTTTAGTGTATATACAGAGGAAATTGTAAAAAAAAAATTCCTCGTTTTTAGTGCGTGTCTTTATTGGATTGTAGAAGACAGCGTTGTCTCGGTAGTATTCTTTCTGAGTTGCGTCCTCACAGCTTCTGAATCATAGCCATCATAAAAGGCAGCTTTACTGGCATTGCAGCATGGGCAGGTGAAACTCTGAAGAAATGCATTCATACAGTACAGAAAGAAGATAGCAAGACATCTAAGCATAATGAATGCAACAGAGAATACTGTGTGCAGCGTATAAATATACTATTTTTGACGGTGAACGAAAATTGCAACTGAAACTAAGAATCGAAACAAGTGGAAAAATGCCTTGGCAAACAATAAAGAAATGAGTTTAATAAAACTGTTCTGAGGAGGACCCAGTTATCCACGAAAAGTGCATCCAAACAGCTTGAAAAAACCGAAATGTACAGCAAGAGAGTTTCTTTGCAATAGGCAAACCACGAATGTGCTACTTTGCAGTAGAAGCATGAAGAGTTCAAAATGCACGTTGATAGCTTAGAATGAATTAGAAAGTTTTTTAAGAAGCAAAGAAGGCATGCAAAACAAAAAGTTAGCATCGTCATGGCAACTCTCTTCGGGTGTACGTACAGTGGCAAAAAACTTGAATTCACGGCCACGTGCTGGAAAAATTGTAAATCCGCAATTTTCACAAACATATTTATGAAGATGCCGCGCTTCTTCCGTTGTTTTTATAATAGCCCATGTATGCTTCGATCGTCCACGAGACATTGTAAATAATTCTATACAGAAAGCAGAACTTTTCATAAAATAGGAAATTGAACTAGCAAATAGTCTGTATACTTTTGTAAGCAAAAAAAAAAGCATAGCAGAAAATATCAAAATGAAGGAGAAATGTTAACATACAGCAGTTATCGTAGGATCACATAAAAAAGAAGAGGTACGTACAAGATCACCGTATGGAATGCTACAGGCCATAAGCAAAAATAAATCAGTGACAAAAAAAAATACACTGCAAAATAAGTACAATTTTGCTCTTCTTTTGGCTAAACATAAAAAGGCTCTTTTAGTGATTATCCATCCTTTTGAAGGGATCCTAATCAAAACAGTCAGTGTAGTGTGCCTTTAAATTTTCTCTAAAACATTTTCTTTGGTAGTAAATTTACATAAAGAACAGAAATGCATATTTGCATACATACATAAATATACTACTGACAACATTAAAAAAAGAAATTTTAAAAGTAGAAAATACAAAAGATAGACATGTAAAAAACATAAGAGCCAAAGAGAGTAAGCAGGGTAATAAAAATACAAATGAATTACGCACAGACAAAATTTAAGATTGATCACATTCTGTTTAATTTATTTATGAGAGTGGCAGTAACTCTCTATGATATAATACTCACAATACCCCGTACAACCGCAATATATTCCTACAGGGTTGTTCCAGCAACTTGAACAACAACGTTGATGTAAGGCTATAAAGTAATAGTGCAAGTAATCTTACTTAAGAGAGCCCCTCCGAGTACAATTGGGATACCAATCAGCACCACCTTGAAAGAGATCAACTGTGGGAGAGCAATCAAAGCAGACTGCTTCTCCTTGGAAAACAAAAAATTTCCTTGATGTCTCCCATTTAGTGCTGCTGATTCTCGTGTATATAAGCACATAGATGAGAGAAATCGAGCGGAAGAGCTAATGAAAATGACAGGAAGGAATTGCTTGTACTGAATGCAATGCGAAGAGATGGAACTCAAGCAATGGCCACGAGCGTGAGAAGAAAAGAAAAATAAATTAGACTGAACAAAAGGATGATATTTGGCCTTCATTGAAGGTAAATTAACAAAGGGCATTATAAGGAACAGTGAGTTTTTCCGTCGGCGAAAATGCAGCCGTTTTATAAAAGGGGATGTCATTCCAATAGTGCATGTCGCCATGTGGTCCCGGTGTACAGTCCGCGAGCAAGGCAACTCGGTATTACACGACACAAAGGCATGAGGATAATTCAAAAGAAATGAGCTTGCTGTTATAGAGAACAAATTATCTCCTGTGATGCTATTCCCCACTGAATTGCCATACCAGTGACCAGGAGCAGGACGAGCATCCGCTCCCAAAATTCGTTTCCAATGAAACAATCTTCTATCAGACACATCCTGTGCTCCAAACAAGAGGCATGCAGCCACGCAGAACCAGAGGAACGTCGGAGAAGTAAATGATCTCAGCATGACGAGGCGACAGAGAAGTAAGATATTGCCATTCATCAAGAGGAGCTGGCAGAGGGTAAAGAGGCGTATGCGCACTATTTTAAAACCATCTAAACTCCCTTATCAGGAACCTTTGAGGAAATGAGAAGTGCTCATACATGTTTTTCTATGTCTGCGAGACCATGCCACAACTTCTGCTTTTGGAAATGTATCAAAAACCCACGTAAGAAACATTTTTAGAGAGGAATACAAGATGAAACTGAAACACTAACGTAAATATTGGAAAAGCAAAAACTGAATGCATACCACTAAAAGGAAAAATATCACTTAAATGCATAATGCATGGTTGAATGCTGGATTAAAAATGGATAATTTTGACGCGGGTGTTGTATATGAGATCGAAATGGAACAACGTAGATCAAAAAAGCACTACGCATGTAGAAAACAGTTAAAAAATATGGTGCAAAGCATATGCGTAAGCAAAATAATCAGGACGTTTTTGAGTTTATCAAAAAGAACTATGTAGCTTGAAAGAATACTACCAGAAAATTAACACTTCAGCAAGAAAAAACCACTGTGAAGGACTTTTGTTGCTTTTAACTTTCTGTGTAATAACCTTACCTCTCGTCCCTTTAGGGATGTATCAACATCTCAATTAAAGGTTGCGACAATACCTGACTTGTTACCTACATTTTTTTATACACCCTTCTTAGAAGAGCAGTTTATACGCTAGGTCGCGTGCAAGCTGCAAGCAGTGGCAGTTTTTCAAGCTAATGAAGAGTTTTACAAAGTAATGACAGCCTTATTGACCATAGCCATATACTTAAACTCAGCAATAGTAAGGACTACGGATTCCTATGCTTTTTGCGTGTTCACAAAGTTAGAGAAGGTCCAATTCTGTCCGCTTTTCTTAAAAGTTCGAATAATTACTTTTCACACCTTACTATTTTAAAAGTAAATCTCCAATGATGCGTTTCACTTAACTGCTTCTCTACCATCAGTTAGTTCATTTTATCAGAGAGAGATTAGTAAATAAAATTTAAAAAGCTTTAAGAGTCATGTATAAAGATGCAATTAAAATGTCTAGCGATAGTTTAGCTCCACTGGGCGAGGCAAATGGATGAATTGCTTCCATTTACTCGTGATATCTGTTCAATTCCATTATAGTAAAAGTGGATGGTAACCAATTCAACAAAAGAATACATTAGCACTTACTTTCTGTTAAAAAGTTATTAATTATAAAAGTCAAAGGGATTTATGTTGAGTACTTAGCATTGTAGTGCCAGTACTCCAATATTACACTGAGCTTTCATTGCTATCGCTTGGTGATGAAATGAATTTTACAATATAAAATTTGTGTTGAGTGATGAAAAAATTGTTTGAAAACTGAACAAAATTTTCGTCTAACTGCCTAAGTTAAAATGTTAGGTAATGTGGAAATATTGTAGTTGTTTTGTTTTTCTATGCTCTATTTCTTCTTTGCTTTTTAAAGATACGGGAAGTATTAGGGTAACAGAATGTTTCTGAAAAAAATGCAGAGGACATCATATAGGATGATGAAAACTTTGATTGATTAAGACCAGTTTTCCATTTGAGTTATACATACATGTGGGGCATTTTTTGAAAAAAACATTGGTCTCTGCCACCATTGTAATGCAATTTTTATCATGCTGAGAAATAATTTTGTAACCTGCCGTAGCACTTTCTCTTGTCAATACACAAAAAATACACTTGGAATAGATTTGAAATAAAAAAGAGACAACAAACTACATGGTATTTAGTCACTTGTTCTGTTTAATGATTTATGAATTGCAAACGCAGTATCTTATTATCTCGCTAGTGCAATTCAATAGCTAACTTCAGGTTGAAACAAGGCGCATGCAGCAAATTTTTCTTCGATTGGTGATTTTAGCAACTTGGCTCCTCATCTTAAAAAGTTGAGTCCCTTTCACTATTCTTCTCGCACAATTTTCAGATTCGTGGAAAAAAATAAATATCCATTTTACGAGCGCTTTCAATGCACAAGCACACAGTGAATAAGAGGGATGGGCGGCGTTACTGCTCAATTTTTGGTGTAGCAATAATTATATTTTCTGAACGCTTTTAAAAAAATATATAACTATGGTTTTCAATATATGTACTAATTACTTAGTGTGTGTAGTTGTTTTCTTTTTGCATGAACGTGTTGATGGTAAGAGTTGTGAGGATTAGGAACAATACATGTAAGCGATTGAGAAAACCAAGGGTGCTATTCAACTTTGTCCATTCTACGCAGCAATTCTATATTTTTTGAAAGTTTCTGCAAAAGAACGCATTTTTTCCTGCATTTTTGTCCTAGTTGAGCACTTGCTTTTCCTCTTAATAATTTTTGCTTCTCTGCTTGCTTCTTATATTCGTAAGCATTGCCTCGATGTGAAAGGAATGTATCATCTTCTTCAAAAGTTCTGCTGATAACTCATAGGGTATCCAGCGTCTTGCCAATGACAGAGTGTATTTGTTCCCTGCTGACAATTAAGCGACTATGTCATCCCCGTAGGCCTGCTTTCTTTTTCAAATGGAATCCTTTTATGCTGGTAGCAGAGATGAGGCACTCTTCATGTTGCAAGAGGTAATACAGGCGCTACAAGGAAACGCAGAAAGGTCTCCCGCTCCTTCAGAGCCTACCTACATTGCAAGAGAGATAAGACAGGCGGCGCATTCTCAGGATATTACCGTTTCTTGTGAATTTGCACGAAAGAATGCAGCCTATCCGTTGCAAACGCCGCAATCATTAGAAGCTGTCGAAACGGTAGCACAGGCTAATGCTGTATTTTCTAAGGAACAATGCGCTCCTTCCCAGAGCACTTATCTTTCCAGAACAGTCTCACACTGCGCTGATTCTTCCTTAGCTCTGTATCTATGGCAATCTCTTCAGAATTGTCTTATCATTGGGGGATGTCTTAATAAATTGAAAAGGGCCTCTTCTCCTGATCGGCTAGTTCTAGCTCTTTGGGATCCTTTAGCTTTCTTATTTGATAATGATTTCTCTCTCTTTATATATTTGCTTCGCAACAAGAAATTCAAGGATTTTTTATGGCAATTTTATCAATGCGAGGAACTCATAAGTGCGGCTTACGTACAGTCGCATTCTTTCTTTGACGTGCGAAATTCTTGTATGTACTTGCAACATCTAATTTATTGCACACATATACTGGAAGAAACTGTTTTTTTTGAAGCACCTTACTGGTGGACACTCAAAGGTTTTGGTGAACGATATTTCCCTACTTTGGAGCCTGAGGATATTCTTACGAAACTTGTGGAGGCCAATAGACGAATTCTGTTGAAAGCAGGTATGCTAAGTATCGGGAACACGTATGATTAAGCATATAGCCGAGTAGGGGCAGTGTGTATTTTTAGACTGAATATTTATTACTTGGAATTACATTTGGGCTATAGTTGTTCTTTTATTAATTTTTTAAATCACAAACTTTACTAAAACAATGAAAATCGCCATTTTAGGATTTTTGATGTAGATACAAATTCTTTCTTATTTTCTGCGCTTATAGTTGATATGTATGTAAGAATAAGTGTAAAGGGCAATTTATTTGCATGAAAAACTGAATTTTGAAATGAAAGATAACAAATGTTTCATAAAGTATCTTACGTGCCCACCTATTGAAATGTAGTACTGAGAATTTTTATTATGAGTAATAAAAATTTATTTTTTGGCTTACCAAATAAATGTAAATCCACTAAACATTATTGCGCGTACTTGCAGGGAAATCTACAGGGGACAGTCCTATCACTTTGACGAAATTATCGCAGAAACATCTTCCATTCCCTCGTTGTATGGATGATGGATTTTCTCAAAAGCCTGGATTGGCTGAGGAAACAGCAGGTGTGCTTCCTCCTCAACGTGTACAAGCGCTCCAATCCAGCTCGTCTGCTCAAGAAAAAAATTCTATTGAAGAAATATCCAGCGAATGTTTGGAGTCATCCCTTAATAATACCTCTCCGCTTTCATCTTCTGCTTATCCTATGCGTAATGTCACACCAAGCAAGTTCATAGAAACTTCCTGCACCCCTTTCTACAGTTCTTCAAAGAATCAATCGGACCCTCTTGTGAGTGAGCCATGTTCAACATATGAAAATGGAATGGAACTTACAAAACAAAAGGATATAAAGCAGCTAGTAGATACTGAGATGTTACTGCACCAGAATTTTACCAACAGTGCGCCTTCTTCTCCTCAGCATGAAGCTGTAGACAAGGATATGAAATCACTCGCTTTGTCTCCTCAGCTAGGCACTTTTGTGAATGAATCGCTAGAAGATGTATCAACCGGGAGCAATTCGTCTGTATATTCTATAAATTTTGCAGAAGGCGATGTGCCGCTTACTTTTTCAAAAGAAGAAACCACAAAAAATTTTCCGTTTCAAGCAGGTACAAAAATCAACAACGAAAATCAATCTTATCCCAATAGCATGCCATTTAACCATGATTCCTCTAGTATACTCTCTCCTTCTTTCTTTTCTTTCGAAAAAACAGAAGATTTGCTTTCAGCTGAAGTTGCTTTGGAAGTGGTTGCCTCTTCTCCAGCATATCAAAGGACAGTTAATACTAGATTCTCTAAGAAAGAAATCTCCTCTGTATTTGATAAATCGAACACATGCGAAGACATTGAAGGGTGTCATACAGAGACTCTACTTTCTCCGCCAGTAGTTGAGATTGTAGAATCTTCTACCCAAGATGTTTCTTTTTGTTCGATGAAGTCTAAGTCATCAGATATCCCTCTCATTGAAGAATCGATACTATCAAATAACACCGATGAGGTTGTAATGTTTGAAGTTTATTCCGCTATACATGAAGTTGATCATTCTACTCGATATTCTCCTTTAGAATTAGCTGGGAAAGAAGAGAAACTAATAGACCCCTTAATAGAAAAATCTTCACTTGAGGAAGGCCAGATGGGACTCAAAATAAAAGCACTTCCTTCATTAGCTGTGCGTTCATCACATCATGATGGAAATGACATGAATCTTTTTGTTCCCACTCCTGATGCTTCATCATCATTTTTTTCAGTAGGAAAGAAGAATGATACCAAAAAAATGGGATTGCAGGTGGAAGAAAGTTCCTCTTGTACAGACTTCCCCTATGGTCAACCTGCCCGCAGTGTTACTTCGCCATTGCATTTCTCATCAGTAGATAGCAATCCGCCGCAGAACAAACCCATCAGATCAGAAAATCAAACTAGCATTATGAATGATATGGAAAGTATAGCTGATCAGTCGATGCCTCATATTTCTTCTATAAACTTCGCAATGGATAGCTCAATTAATGCTAATACTCCTAGTGCATCTTTGCAGCACAAAATGGCTTTTAATAGCTCAAGATCTTCATTTGTTTCTTTAAATGAAGGTGATTGTATACCCTGTGGAAATGCACGACTATCTGAAAGCACTATAAAGTCTGTTGATAATGATTGCTCTGTTCAAGCGAGTGAACATGTAGCAGAGAACATTGGCATTGCTTCCATCCATAAGATTTCCACTTTTAGTGTCAATGATCACTCTTTTATGAATCGCACGAAGGACGATTACCCTGCTATCAGGAATTCTCCTCTACAGACAAACAGTGATAACATCGCTAAACGTTCATCTTCGCATTCCCAAGAGATGTTAGCATCCCTCAGCATCCCTCCAAATGCGGAATCATCACTTTCTGTTGCTAATAATCTGTCTGCAGCTCGAAGTTTGGTCAGTGCCGCATTTGTTTCATTTTGGGAAGAAACTCAGGGATATAAGGAAATGGGAAAGTTTACAGAGCAGGCAGTTAAGGAATATTCGGCTTCGCTAAACACAAAGCAGAAAAGTGTGTCACGAGAACACCAACTGAACATGCAATCTCAGAAATGTCAATGCTGCAGCGCCAAATTAATACAGAGTAACTTTTTTTCACAAATACGTTATTGTTATTATACTCACTGCTATTTCTGCTTGAATTGCCATGATAATAGCACACGGATTATACCAGAGAAAGTACTATTCGAATGGAATTTCACACCAGCGCGAGTTTGCAAAAGTGCTGCACTGTTTTTGGATAAAAATTTCACTGAACCCCATTACAATATACAACAGCTTTATAAAGTGGTGTCTAAGGCCCATTTGTTTGCCTTGAAGATTTTAGATGCCCTACGCTGTCGTTTGATAGCCATTAAATCATTTGTCGAAGAAAATTCTCTTTACTGCTTCACTGTTGAGCATGGATTGCTTGAAGAAGATCTGCTTCGCTTGGAACCTCATCTTCGAAATAGTGCAAGTTTATATTCATTAAAAAATCTTCTCGAGTTACGCACTACCGCTTCAGATATTACCTCCATGTACTACAATAACTGTAACATAAATTCCCGAGAGAATGTTTCATCTTTTCGTGACATCCATCATTCTGCATCCTTCTCCCATTCTCACCTTCAAAAATCGGCGTTTCTTCCCTTAAGCGTTATTTCTAAATCCATGTCTGCTTTTACTATACCAAGCAGTAATGCGCGAGTGCTCAATGAAGTAAAGACACGAGTTAATATTGATCTTTTATTTAATAATATACCCCGAGGTCCATACATTAATCGAATATCACATCCTAACTTGAACCCCGGATTGGTGGAGATTCAAAAAAGTAGAAAATATCGTCGGCGTGGGCTTTGTGAGAAAGTTTGTAGTATACTCGTTCATTGGATTGCACATCTCAAAGGATGCAATAAGACTTGCCAACACTCTGGTTGGGTTTGTTCGATATGCTTGGATGATTTAAATCGAATTTTCTCCTTTGAATGTGATGGATTTTCCATGTGTAATGGTTGCGGTAGTAAGCAGCATAAGGATTGTATTCTTAGAAGTGCTTGCTGCCCAACATGTTTCGCGAAAGCTGGTTCATCTGGAGTCGCCAATTTTTCTTTTTTAGCATAAAGAAAAAGGATATTTATTCATCGTAGTTTGGTAATGTTTTGCCTCATTCAATAAAATTGTAATTTTTAATCCATTTTTTGTCTTCAAAATCTCAGTTAGTGTCCCGAAGCAGTGCCACAATCTTTTTCTTGTTAGACTAGAAGTTAATCTTTTAAAGAATAAATTCTTAGGTAATTCGATCATGGATCTACAACTTTAGAATAAAGATGCTAGTTGCAAGCTACAACTATTTTTTTAAATCGTTGTGGAATGACGCCTTAGTAAGCATGGCTATCATCTCTTCAGAAGCTTGTTGAATTTGTTTTTACAACGAAGTGTAATTCTTTTGAAGAATGCTTTTGAAATAGATAAAACTGTCTAGCAATGGATTCGAAATATTATTTCCTTATGGTTTTAGCATGATCTTCTCATTCTTTAGAAATCTTAGTCATGGCAGCATGGCGCAAGTGGCGAATATGGAGGTGAGGATGATTCCTGTCGTAATTAGAGAGGTGGGATAACTTGCTTTTTATATTGAAAGCAATTTTTTGTATGTTCCTACCTACGAGATGCAGTTTGCAATGAATTCCCAATTAGGAAAAACTGCCATTACTGCATGGTGAGTCGGCTAGTTGTGTGCTTCTTGGTTGCTAAATTTTACTGAAATGATTTATAGAGCAGTTAAAATTAACGCAAATGATCTATTCCAAATTAAAGCTTCCCTCTTGCTTTTGACTATTTCTACACTAGCTACAATGTTACATAAAAATTGTATGGCATAATATCCACATCGCGTAATATGCTTTTGGTAAATATTATTATAAAAAAATAGAAATTTTTAGAAAATGATTCATTGCGAGTTTGAAGCGGTAAAATTACATTCTATTTTGTTTAAGGTTATGCTAGTACTTATGAAGGATCAGAGATTGAGGAAAAGCTGACAGTAGCAAAAATAAATAAATTACTAAGTTTCAAGAAATTGCAATTAAGAATAGTAAGCATATCTAATTTGCAGAAAAAGAAAGTAAAAGTGTTAAAATAGTTCTAACATTTATTACTTTCTTTTTCTACAAAGGGATGGAGAATTGGTGGCTAATCTGTAAACATTCATCGTTGGTCATTCGCCACATGGGATGTAAGCGAAAGAATCGAGATAATTAATGTAATATGAAAAGAAAGAATCATGCCAAGTCATAAAGCACTACTTAGGCTATTTATAAGATGACTTCAGATTTCTTCATTTACGTTCTCAACGAGAAAGTTACCTAATTGGATGCAGCTAAGTTAAAGCCTATCAGCAATAATCTCGCATGTTTAATAATTTGGTAAACACTTTGTCCACCAAACGCTGAATGAAGCAAGAATTTCTCTCTTTCAAGCTTAATTGAAAAGGAAAATTAAGAAGATAAAATTGCATATTTTTTACTGAATATTTTTTTCCTGTTGCGTGATCATTTAAAAGATTCATTCTGTATTGTAAAAGCATGAATCAAATTGGCAAAATCATTCGCTAAACATGCATCTTTCAAACAAAAACAGAGCAAGTATAAAAATTTGACGATATGAATCTTTTTTCTAAAATACAAAATCATATTTTGTCTATTAATATGAAAGGAAAAGCAATTTGTTGTTGCTTTTATTTCTTTTGCTAGAATAGTAACTTACGAAAAAAAATTGCTTAACTTCTCCTATGCCCAAAACATCCGTAAGCGAGCATTTAATAAACACCAACGTTGGATCTTGAAGCGTAGCTGACTTGACTTTTTTGGCATACACTTTAGACTTTGAAAAAACTCACTCACTGCCTCTTTTCTGGAGAAAACTTTAAGAAAAAGTCGTCTCAAGTTCCTCTTATTGTCACAATGAAACATAAGCCAAAGGAGATTTGACCTTAGGATATTGGCCCTGTGCTTGCAAAACATCCTCCTTTCAGAAGGACTTCATTTGTATTGGCAATGAATTCTTTCATTTGGTGAAGTTATATCGTATGTTTCGGAATGGACTAATTTTTCCCAAATACCTCCATTTCTATCCCCTCACTTCCCTCTTCCAGTGAAAATTTTGGTAGGGCGTTCTTCCTCCTCAATTTCAAGTTGCTTTTTGAAGCAAAATCAATAGTATGCACATTGGTTTTGTCCGTGGTTTGTCCTTTGCTTCAAATGCCTGGGGAATTCCTTGACGATGCAAACTTTTCCGTTAGCGCATCGTAGCGATGGGCCCTATGCTACGAATGGCACTGCAATATATCCAAGAAAGCGTTCGCTTATCCACAGTTTAATAGCGAAAGGACTGTTTGTCACTGCTGACTATTCATATGCTGAAGATGAAGAAAACATAAACGATCTTTGCAGGTGCATGCCTTTTAGTTTAGTTGCTCGCACTTTTGAATAATTGCAGCATGCTGTATGAAGAATGAAGGGAAGACTATGTATGTCTCTAAATGAATTGTAAAAGGCACACGTTTTTTAAAACAGATTATAAATTGCTTGTCTGGTAGCGTAAGCATACTTTTTAAAGATATAGGTGTAGAAATTTTATATTCTTGGAATCTAGATGAAGATAATAGTGGCGCCATGTAACCTTTCTTATGCTAAGAATCATCGATGCAGCTGACCTTTGTTCTCTTCTTTTTTATTCGAAAAAAACATACGGCTGTAGTTATTTCAATGTACCCTATTGAAATAGTCATAAGTCAATGATGAAAGCATTATATTTCCTGTCTTTCTTATCTTCCTAATCCTATAATTAGTCAAATTTTTGAAAGTCTCACGTTCTTTACCAGTTTATAATGTATTTGCAATGCCTTTACTTTTTTTGTTAGCATGTTCTTCATCTATTGAATTTTGAGCGTTTTATACAAGATATTTTTAGAATCTTACTGTGAAATCATGTTTCAAAGAAAAGTTGTATGCCTAGGCTTACAATTTTTTTCGGATAAAAATGATGCCAGCAAAATCAATTTAATTAGAAGTTTCAGTTAAAATCTTACGAGGCTTGTTTGAGGATGAGAAAAATAAGAAACTCTTAGATGAAACGATAGAAGTTTGAAAGATGTAAGGATTATTCAATACCTTTAATTGCAATGCTACTACTTTCACTAAGTTTACATTGTCTACGCCTCTTCCAATCTATTTTTTTTTTTTTAAAACAACTTTATCTATGTGTTTATTATAGGAAAGTATTGCAACAAATTCCTTCTAGCAAAGAACGGCGCTGCTATGCTTACGGAAATCTTAATTTTAATTACGTAAGACTAGCTGTCCTTTCACTACGCATAGTCTGACTCTACTTAAAGGATATTATAATACAATGCCTCTCAACACACGAAGTAGAGCATAGAGTTGTATTTTGTTTTCTTAAGTTTCATTTATCTTCATTTTATTTTGCTCATGATTGAATTCTTCTATTTTGCCACGCATTTCTACCTCTTTTTAAATCGATTTTTTGGATCCTTTATACTTTTATTATAGTTCTCCTCATTGCTCTGTTTCTATTTTTTATAGGATTTCCTTTCTTTTACGCATTCTATTTCCTTTGCTGTAATCTACGCATCTCTCTTTTACTTTAAAGTTATTGCCCATCCTTGTATCTCTCTCTTTCTTAGAGATGCTTCAAGCCACATCTCTTAAAAATACATGCATTTCAAAATTTATTTTTAGTAGGATGCATATTTTTTTTTATTTCAAAATGCATTTTTAGTAGGATTTTTATTTTATTTTTAATTAAATTTTTTTTTCAGCTCTTTGATGGTGAAATTGTCTTTATGTGTGTAAGCAATAGGGATGCGCCTTACGAAATTCCTTGGAAATTTCTTGTAGGTGTAAAGAGAAAGTTTTTTATTTTTGAAACAACGCACAGTTCTTATAAATAGTTTTTTGTATTAATTTTTGGATACTTTATCACTTTCTTTTTACGTTCTTCAAGAGTTTATTTCTCTTTCTCTCTCTCTCTATTTCGATTTCTCTCTCTCTCCTCCCCCCCATCTCTCTCTCTATTTCTCTCTCTCTCCTCCCCCCTATCTCTCTCTCTCTACTCTCTCTCCTTCTCTTTTTCATAGCATTTTATAAATGTTACACTCTCTACTTGAATAAATCCTCTATTCTTGTATTCTTAATTTAAATTGTTTCCTTTTTTTATTTCAATGGCATTCTATTTTTGTTTTGATTTTTTTCTTTTTATAGGGTGAAATTCGACATGTTTATCGTCAGATTTTAGATCGTCCTACTTTTTCAGGAGATTCTAAACAAGCGGCTACTACTAGAAAATTAAAAGAATTGATGGTAAATCTACTTTAAAATTTTTTTTAAAAAGAAATATTTTCAAAAAATTACATTCCTTTAGAAAATTTATAAATGGAAGAGAAGAAAAAAAGAAGAAAATTTTTATAAAAAAATAGTGAAGAAACAAATATATAAAATGCTAGATTCAAGATTTTATTTCAGAAATTTTTTTTTATTAAAATATATATTAGAAATTAAGATGAAAAGAGAGATTCCATTTTAATGTTCTTTTTTATTATAAAAATATTTTTTAAAAGATAAAACTTATTTTAATGGTTTTTTATATTTATTATATAAAAAAAAATATATATAAAATAAAAAATATATAGGATTATTATAATTCTGAAAATCCCACAAAAAATATATATGTAACGAAGCAATTGGAAGATGTAGCAGAAGTCGTGAAGGATAACATTGGTAAAAAAAATATATTTTTCTATTTAATACATTCTCTTCTTATTCTATATCTTCGAATATTTTTACATGCAATTGAAAGATATCCGAAAAGAAGAATAAAAAGAAAGAAGATGTAAAGAGAGATAAAGAGGAAGTTATTATATATATTTTTTTTTTTATACTTCTTTTCTATAGATTCGTATAATAATTACAAAAGATAGCGTTTTTTCAAATCTTATTTTATTTTCTCCATAAAAACGTTATAAAGTTTTCTAATTCATTTCCTTCCCATTAGACGCTGTACGTACACAAGATTTTTTATTTTTTTTTATTTTTACAAGAGAAGGTATTTTATTTTTCAATGTTTTTCATAATTTTTACAGGGAAAGTATTAGATCGAGGAGAACAGATTGAATCTTTAGTTTCAAAAGCATTCAATTTACAAGGAGAAGTAAGGCGAAGTATTTTTGAATGAAACTTATTTTGATTGTATTATTTTTTATAATCAAATTTCTCCTTTTGGAAAAAAAAATATATAATAAAAGTGTCTTATTTGTAAGTTTTCTTTTAAAGAGTTTGAAGGACTCTTTTGTGTCTACTCATGTTTTTTATTTTTTCTCTCTCTTTTGTACGTAATTTTTGTTTTTATATCTTTTTTTTGCTTTTCATGAACATTTTGCAAAGTTGAGAGCTTTGATGAAACAAACATTCTCATTTTTCTCTCTCTTCTCAATTTCTTTCATTTCATCTCAATTTCTCTCTCTCATCTCTTCTCAATTTCTCTCTCTCATCTCTTCTCAATTTCTCTCTCTCATTTCAATTTTCCTTTTAAAATTTTCATTATATTCTATAAATTGCATCGATTTTAATATAATTTTCTTACAGATGGAAACATTTCATTCAGGCACTCGAACATTACGACGAAGAACATTCTGGCAAAGAAAAAAATGGTATATACTTCTTTTTGGTCTACTCTTGGTATGTCAATAAAATAAAATAGATTCTTTATATTTTGCCTTATTATGGAGTTTCTGAGGATTGCAATTTGATTAAAAGTGAGGATTTGCAGTAAATATCCTACATTACACACATACCTCTATATATAAAAAAAAATTCGAATTTGCATTCTATATGAAAAGAAAAGAATAAAACTATATATATAGAATAGAGAGAGGATACTCAAAAAGAAGGAGAAAAGGAAATGTATAATTCTGTAGCAGAACGCATCCGCCCTCCTTCAATTTTCTGGGGGGGGGGGAGGAGTGTACGTACACCCGGATGTGAAAGATTTTAAAGTGTACACAGGACATTTCAAATGGAATTTTTTTTTTCCAAAGTTTGAAGAGTTTACAATGGATTATATTCTTTCTGTGTGTGTGTTTTATTTTCTTTTATATTTTGTTGCAGATCTTACTTTTTTCTATTTTATCCTTTATCTGTGGAGGTCCTTTCTTTTGGTCTTGTTTTTAAAATAAAAATAATAAAATACTTCCCATAAGACGCGCATTTTCAATTTGGATAGTTTCTTTTTACAGTTTTTTATCCAAAAAACTGTGTCCTCTCTTTGAGTTTCTCTTGCAGTAGATTCTCTTTTATCTAATGAAAATCTTTACTCTCTCTACCTTTCTTTTGTAGCCATCAGAGAAATTAAAAACATCTCTAACCCTCTACTTCTATGCATAGAAAGTGAAAGAGTAAAGTAATTTAAAGCGCTGCATGTATGCCTATCCTCATGCTATACTTCCTCATGGGATAAAAAGGAAATACAAAGAGAAGAAGAGAAAGAAACTCTTGTTGCAGAGTTTCAAAAAACATGTGTATACCTCTTTTTCTATAACTCTTTCCTCTCCACTTCAAAATAGACGAGCGTTCATTTTTCTTCTTAAACAAAAGGATGCTGCCTCTGCGTATACACTCTAGAGATATAAACGCCTTTATTGGCTGAGATTTATCCACATTTACAAAAAGAATAATAAAAACGTTTGCAGGATTTCAGAGAGTGTTACTTCTTCCTTGTAAACTTCTGTCTTATGGGTTGAAAAGCTAAATGGCCGCCTTTCATAGTATAAGGATTTGCTTTAACAATCTGTAAGAGACGCGCTGTGATGTTTCCAACTTTGCATTTATCTGTGCCATGGACGGTCAGTAGATTTCCTTTATACAAAATATACCATGAATCCATCGAGTGTAAATAAAGAGAGAGAGAGAGAGACACACTCTCTAGCCATCCTCTTGTTTTGTATCGAATAGTTGCATGTCTCCTCATTCAATCTCAAATGCAGCAGTCTCCTCTTTTGTGGGGATTTTTCTCTTCTTATATTACAAGCATTTCGTAAATTTTTTTGATAAATCTTCATTTTATTAAATAAAGAATTCACTTTAAACACATTAAAAGAATCTCCTAAACAACTTCAACACTTTAATTTTTTGAAAAATTTCACATATTTCAAAACCTCCTGTGAAGTCCTATCCTATCCATTTCAAACTTCCTTGTCTTACCACTCTTGTCTACATAAAGTCGCACTTCGTTAGGAAAACGTAAAGCCACAGAGGTAACATCCATTGGTTTTGAACCCACACCCAATCGAATGAAAAGGTGAGGCCAAACGGGTTCAAAATATGCTTTCACCCCTCTGCCATGCAAAATTATTTGGGAAGCAAAGCCACGTGTTGAAGCGTATAGATGATTTTCAATACTTTTTGCATGAATCAAACGTGAATTCGCTGATCCCAACAAGCAAATATCTTCTTTAACTTTTTTGTTTTCGTCTTCAAGAAGCATACGATGGTACGTTATAGGTACAGGGAGGGTTTTCCTGCATCATGGAGAGAAAATTTTTAAAAATGGTTTTGCCTCCGTCCAAACTTTTGTAAAAGCACACAGAAAGGCTTTTCATAAAACACAAATTCCTCCGAAGTAGGCAATAAAAATTGAACAGCTTTCAATTGTGACCTTTTTAAAAGGATGCACAAAAAAAAATTGAAGGAGAATTTTTTGCTTTTGGATTCAAAAAATGGAGGAAAAAGCATTTACTTTTCTTGATTTTACACACTTTCAATTAAATGCTTTTCAGTTCTAACGCTTTGCTGGGTTTTTCCTGATACTCAAAATTGTTTAGAGAATTCGTGACTGTGCCTGAAGCACGTGTGCACTAAGCTAGCAACTACACACAGGAAATAGTTTATAAAGTAATAAGAGGCGGAGACATGCAATTTTTTTATCTACATTAGTATGTGTCTTTTACATCTAAACTCTAGTGGCGTACTTTTGGATAAAGAGGCACGTATTTCAATCAAAGTTAACACAATTCCGATACATTGAATGAAATTAGGCTTCTAAAATAGAAGAATATACCAGCAACAGTAATGAAAGAGTAAAATGGAAATACAGCTCGTACACTATTTAAAAAAGAAACTTTTCTTTAACACTTTTCACAATGGATAAAATAGGAATTCTGTCAAGACGGTGGATGTAAGAAAACAATTCATGCGCCGCAACGGCGAGGTTATTTCCAGGAAACGGGCACACATAAAAAGAGAAAAAAAAACTCTGCAAGAAATGAAGCAAGAAATCTCTAATCACAGCACAGCATTGAGGAGTTCGCACGTCTTTGTATTTTTGATTTTTATGTACCAAAAAGAATTTATTTCATTGGCCTACATTCGAAACAAAAGTTAAACGCACAGTTAGGTTCACGCAAATTCATTTAGCTTTTTCACGCTAAAAATGAGTAAAAATCATACGCTTTTTTATTCAAGTATCATTTGCCGTTATTTCCTTCGTAATTGAAGAGAAAATCTCTCACCGCGAAAAGTAGGGTGCACCGAGATTATGCACAGCACCCGGCCATCGAGTGGATTCCCACTTCAACACTGGTTTTGTTGCTGGTTTTGGAAGGCTGACTAAGCGAGTGTTCGTCTCTTGATGCCGATTCCCCCCAAAAATGCTATACCCATATGAGCCTGAAACACTAAATTTCCGTTTAGATACATGGTCCCACTCTCTGCAAAAAATTGCAGGAACTTTGAGGGTATATCGACGGAATGCTCGGGCTTCATGAGATATATTAGCACGAGTGAAGATTGCTGAAATTGAAGACATCACAGACGAAACAAGATTTTGAGAGGAAAGCCATCAAACAACAGCGATGATAATGCTGATGCTGCTATCCGCTGTACTACATGACGTGAAATAGCATGCAGCGAAAATTAGAGAGTGATTTTCTAACATGGGTATTAGAAAGATGAAGCTAATATAAACTTATTTCCTCATGAAAGCATGTATCCCCGCTTTGAATTCAGTAACTGAGAAGCACCATCTACTTTTGAGGGTTTTCGAAGACTGTATACCAAATGATGAAGGAGCATTAGTTGCCAGCAGAACAATGTACAGAACAGAATGCTGCTATTCCGTCGCAGGCTCATCAGACCGTATATAATAAATTGCCAACCCCGGTTGGAGCATTGCAGCCTTTGCAATAAAAGTTTGTGGATTTAAAGCTCTCAATATTACAATATCTCCATAAAATAATACAAATATTGCGCGGTTCTAGAAAGAACTTAAAATATAGAACTCATTAAATGTTCATGCTTTTAAAACAAAATAACCTTTTAAAAACTCTTAAGGATGTAAATTGGAAATGGAAACGGTTAATATTATTCGTTGTGAAATCGCTCAAAGTAAATTTGCTTAGACTAAAACAATAAACCGAATTCTCAATCATATTATGAATCATGCAAATTGTTACATGAGCTTTGTCATATAATATTTACACTTTTCCTCGTATTCAGTATCTATCACTAAAAAGCGGCATTTCTAAGCATTCTCCCCGCTCCTTGCTGTGGCGTGCAGATAAGCAAGTATATGTCCCACGTAAGAACAACAAATTTCCATTTGATACTTTATTCACTTCTTGCAAAAGCTTTATTAGCCATTGCTTGTTAAAAGATTGCCACTCTTTGTTATATACACCAATCACATCAAGGGTCCGCTAGTATGAATGCATTAACTGTAATACTTCAAAAAATTGTTAATTTGGACTAGTTTTCTTAATTACCAAATTCATTCTTTTACGTATAATCAGTGATGACTCTATTTGCAATACTTTCACTATATGGGAACAATACATCTGTCATACAGAAGCGTTTGGATAAAACATTAAATTATGCTTCTTCTTAGTTTACAAATGAGCATCTATTACCCCAAGTATGACTTGCCGCTTCTTGTGGCTATTTTCGTAGTGTATTTGCTAAGAATAAATAAGGGAGTGGCAGTTAATTTATTAGGAATTACTACAAAAGATAAATACTCGACTGGCACTTATTTCAAAAAAAGCAAGACATTGCTGCGGCGTGATAGAGTGTTGCATTTCAGTTCTCATTAGAGATTGGAATATCTTTCATTTTCTCGTGTACAATTCAAATATAATGTAACCCATATAAGTCAAATATTCTTACCACAGAGCACCTGCTAAAACAGTATGAAATTTGATACTCGAATAATGAGAAAACTTCTATGAACCATTTGTCCCAAATACGTTCCTAGGAAAGAATGGGATATTGTTTTGCTATTAATGCATAATTGAAGACACTAAAAAATAAGTTACAAGAATGTGAGCGCAAATCCGTTGAAATAGTGCAGCATTGTTCAGTTCCAGTAATCGTAAAGGTTTTGATAAATATCAGTAGGAGCTCCAGGATGCACACGAAATCCGTTCACCTACTAAGCGCTCTGTTTCCGTGAAAAGCCTTCCTATTCCCAGTACTAATTTGAAGAAACAATACCACCGCTGGTGTGCAGTTTTTCAACAATGTAACATCATCACTTCCTTTCATAGACAGCTAGCAATCTGTGATACAATGCGAAACCCTATTTGAAAATCATGACAGACGGTGTGTGTGACTGTTGAAAGGCAAGGATTGTTAACATGTACGTGTTATTTATGAACCTAAGTGAAAATAAATTTGAATGCGTTCATCTTCTCTTACAGTACGGAATCACCCAAGCAAGAAGTTGCATGTAAGAAAGTGCGATTTTCGCTTACAGACTATTTACGTCAGCACTCCATACTATCCATTTAGCATACATTTTTTTAAGCAGCGCGCAGCAATAGGAAGAATCAGGGTGCAACCATCCTACTTTATACTGCTACAATGTTATTAAAAATAAAAATATGTGAAGCAAAACGGAATTTACACTTCATCCCCTAAAATATGATACGGAATAGTATCTTATGGCGAAATAAAAGTAGCTGCTTTAAGTTCTAGGATATGTAAAAACTATCAAGAAGTGAAGGAAAAAAAAGAGGAAGTATGAAGTAAGTGAGGACAAGGCTTGTCTATAATTCCGCCTGTAAGTAATATACATTCTTCTAGCAATGATCTTCGTCTTGCAATGCAGCAACAAACTGTTTAACAGCTTGAATGTCACGGATTCCCACCCTTGTATACGTTGAAATCAATCTCTACAAAGCAAAATCACATCCGTTCTACAGACCATTACATTCTAAGGTTCACATGGAGCAAATTAACATAGGTTGAATGAAATCAACTGCGTAGTTTTGAGTACCTCTACAACCGCAGAATATCAGAAAAAATCTTAAAATTAAATTTGACCATGAATAAACTTACCAACACAGACCCTTAAATGCTACATATCCAAGTCTTATTAAAAAAGATGAAATGCATTGCAAACAAAACAATAAATAAGAATAGAATTACAGATGCGTAGAGCCGCGTTAATAAAAATGCTAGGGTCATATCTTATCCATGATAGAGTCTATACTCTTGCTCAAAAATAGAAAGAAAGAATGTATCCATAAAGAATTCTTATCAAAAATTTCATGGGCTGAAAACAATCTATTTAGCAGAGAATATTACATCGTCGCCTCCAAATGTTCACAAAAAAATATCTTTTCAAAAATTCACACACTCCCAAAAAAAATGCAATTTAGAAAATTTTGTTAGCTTCTTAATATATTCGAAATAAAAACTCCAGCCTTATAAGAAAAAACTATGCAATCGTTACTAAGCTAATCAATCCAATTCTTAAACAATCTACAAATCCACCAAAAAATAAATAAAAGAGATAATAAGAGACATTCAAACATTAAAAAAAAATCCTCTTTAAAAAATAAAAATTCACAAGGAAATAAACAGTTCAAATGAAGTGTGATATTCTCATGAGTGTGCTAAATTTTTTGTTATATACTAAAGCTCAAAAAATATTCCAAACTATTGAATAACTTTTTGTAAAAAAATATATATATATATTTCTCTCTTGTTTCGATTATTTCATCTCTCACAATGAAAGATAAAAGTATTACTTGGGATTCAATCTCATCAGTTGGTAGCTCTCCTCTCCTTCGAAGAAGCTCTTCCATGGCCTATATATTCATACAAAAGATTTTTTTTTTTTTAAATAAAAAAATCATTTTAGTTGGAATACGTTTATTAAAGAAATTCTTTATACTATGAAATCCTTCTTTTTTCTATTTTTAAATAACATTTCCACTACATCAAAAGTCTAACTTCTAGAAGATTCTATTCAAATCTCTATCTATCTTATTATTCCTTTTCATATGGCATTACTAAAATATATATTTTTCAATTCCTATATTTCATAAATATAGCCAACAAAATTAGACTTAAAAAAGACTATCATTCTATATAGATAGAAACCTTGTTTATTATTCATATAAATAAATATATATAGAATTTGTCAATATCAAAACATATATGTTGGAACAAAACCTAAAAAAGTGAGAGATAAGAAGAAATTTCCAAAAAAAAAAAAACAATCTAAAAATACATCCATTGAAAAGTATATATAATTTACAAAGATATCTAGATTTTTTATATTTCTTTCTCCTCTCTCTTAAAATAAAACTTTACCTCTATTCGACAGCGTAAGCATGTACAGCGAAAACCAAAATACTATCAAAGCAATCCAAAATATTATTCAAAAAAATAGATTTTTTTATAAATTACCAGTATTATATCTTTCCTTTAGAAAAATATATATATATAAAATAATTCCATCTCTAAATATATAAAAAAAAATATAGAAAATCCTACACTCAAAAACTCACTCTTTGTAAAAGGGATTGCCGTCTATGTAAAGGAAGATGTTCATCAATATAAGATTGCAAAATTTCCTCTTCATGTAAAATAGAGCGTGTGGATATAACCTTTTCTCAAAACAAAACAGTGTAAAAGATTATAAAGAGTATTAATCCATTAAAATTTGGAAATAAAACATTTCATAGAAAAAAAAATGTATTTTTAAACAAGAAAGAATCCTTTTTGTTTTTTCTAATTTTTCCATCTAAGAAAGAAGAAGAAAAAACAAAATATACATTCATTTTTCACCTGTGTTTGTTTACTTCCAAGGAAATCCACCTCCACATTTGGCCAACAAGAATGATTTGTTAGAGCCACAGAACGATAGAGAGCAATTCCCATAAAGGGTGGAAAAAGAGATTTTAAAGAAGCTATGGAAAGGGGTAGAGGAATTCCTAAATTACAGAATAAAGAAATATAAATATATAAACCAAATCGATGAATAAATGAAAATTATAATCCTTTCTATCTATCTTCTTTTGAATATATATATATGTATAGAAAAAACACATATACAAAACTCAAAGATATAAAGAGAATGATAATGTCTATAGAAACATGTATAGAAGAAAGAAACAAAATGAAGAGAAATCGATAAAAAATAAAATATATCACAGAAATTATAATCCCAAAGAAATTACACAACCAGCCATTCTTTCAAATTTTCTACTGGCTACACCTCTTACATATCTTGTAGAGGCGTATAAAAAAAAAAAATTTTAAATCCTTTTCTTTTCTATAGTATTCGTTATTATTTTTATTAATATCCAAAATGTTTTATGAAATCTAATAAAAATATGTTTTAAAAATCTACTCCCTCTCAACTCTCTTTATTTTTTATCTCTCAGTATACTATAAAATCTCCACACACACTCTCTTGTAAAAACTCTTTTCCATCTCTACTTGGAATTTTCTTTTGTTTACAATGGAGAATCACTTCAATATCTGAAAAAACCTGAGAGATACATGTACATACAAAGAGTAAAAAAAAAAAAAAGATTTTTATTAAAAAAAATATATAAAAAAAGAAAT
>JADAQX010000389.1:0-45853 GCA_015476325.1 Cardiosporidium cionae
TGCATTACATTGCCACTCGCTCTCTTCCTCAAGTGTGCACTTGCACACTACATTAATAATTCTTACGTAAGTTCTTTATCTCGCTCATTGACTAAAATCGTATACTAGAAAAGGATACAATTACACATGAGCCTTGATGATGAATACACAGTGATAAAACATTCGATAGCATATTTCTATCGGAACTTGTGTGTAACACAAAAGGTAAAAATACTTTTCATCATAATATTTTCTACTTAAGATATTCTACTGCATATTGTAATAAGTATTCCCTAATTACACTTTCACCAAGTAGAATTCATAGGTAATTAAGAAAATGTATCTTTTTAATAGATAATTAAAAACTATTAAAAACTAAGAACTTAAAGACTAAAACTAAACTTAACTTGACACACACACTAATACTCTCGTTGAGCATTCTGGTTGTGTCAATCGTATGTGAGTATCACACGGTTGCTATCTTTAGATCCTGTGCGCAGGTCTTGCGCTATCTTATTTTTGCTCCGTTACAGTAAACGTCAATTCTTTAAAATAATTAAGTTTAGTTACAAAGAAAGTATTCTGCTCTGGAAAGTCTTGTTTATCCTTAATTACTTCTTAAATTAATCAAAAGCACTGACACATTGTAACTCCTTTACAAAACTTGAGTAGTTAAGATGCGATGCAGTTTATTATTTCTTTTGATTTGTCATTTTTTGAAAATTATTGGAACTATTCATTTGCAGTGCATTCTTGTTTCGCCAATTTTATTCAAAAAAATAAATTATGTAAAAAAAGCAACGTAGCCGCTTTTTATATAAAATCAATAAAGACTAGCTTAGTGAAAATAAATAAGTAGTCCGCTTCTGCACTCGAAATATATTTTCTAAAGGATAAGTGAATAATTAGACATATATCAGAATGACATACAACAACAAATCTTGCTGCTAAGCAAGTTAAACAATGGAAGACTTAAATAAGTGGCGACAAGAAATTAGAGCTGAAGCTACTTTATATTTCTTATCAAATATCTGACAGAAACAGTGAATTTTTGTGAAAAAATTGACGCTTCCGGGATTTTTTTGCTGACAAGTCATGAGGTAATTACCGGTTATCAAAAGTTCATTGCGCAATGGCATTTTCCTGTGCATAAAAATGAATTATGACAACATCATCATAAGTGAATCCGCTTTTTGAAGTTTTTTCTATTCATTAAAAATACATTATTTAATATTACTTCTCGTCAGGACAAATTTCCTCAATATATCCCATTCTCTAACAAGATTTAAAGGAACTAATTCTGCAAGAATTATGTTAAAGAATAACATAGTAGTAACAAAAGATAACTCCATCATATATCTCTGGAATAAATTCGGGTGGGGGTAGGCTGGCATTGCCATTTTTAACTTCCACCAACATCTAATTGAATGTAGCAAATTAGAACATTTTGAAATGCGCTTACCGCTTTGCTAGATTGGTACTAAGTTTAAAACTTGTAATTTGTGATTGCTGCAACGTCAAAAAAAAATTGGAAACAATGTTGCAAGCTTTATTTATTTTAAAAAGTAATATTTCCAGCAAAAGTAAGATTGTCCAGCTAATCAGTCTTGACTTGGCTTATATTTCTAATGATGTTGTTTAAATATAATGTTCTTTGCTGCGCGGACGGTAGAAATGAGTAAATAATTGTTGTGTAATTAAGTCGGGTAGATATAGGATTGATATAATATTTGTGATATGTTTGATAGAAACTAAATAGTACTCAGGAAATAATTGTAGTGTATGATATGATATTTATAATAGATTTGGTAGGAACTAAATAGTACTTATATATATGGTAGGTACGTACGAACTAAGTAGTTGCGTAGATAGGAGTTAGTTGAAGTAGGAATCGAGTTAATAACTCGATTAGTATTGGAAGTAGAGAACGAGTCGACTAGATCTGTGTTTGAGTGCACGTGAATGCAACCGATGTCTGATGAACTACAACGAGCATAGCACATAGCCGATGGAAGTGAATATAGAATCGGAACTAGAAGGGGAGACAGTCTTAGAGAGTTAAATTCTTTTCTGTACAGTTTTCTTAATGCTTGATTGGAGATATAGATCTTTTACTTCGACAATTTTGATAAAACTTATCTTCGTATTATAAATAACAAGCCAAATATCTCTCTTGCTTGATTATCTTGGGTATATATATTTCTTAATAAGGTTGCATTTTTATTGGTTGATTCTTATCGTAAGTTCTATTTATATTCGTTTACCTACTGTGGTACGTAAAACAAACTAAATCTTTCATAGGAGCGTATTTATACATGTACGCTATATCTATGCAACTTAAAAGATCTCAATAAATCTTCACTTTCACATAAAAACTTGCACATAAAAACTTGCAGATATGAGGAATACTATAAAAAATGAAAAGAAATATGAGAGCTCTCAATTAACTTAGTAAGGAATAAAGTAACTCATGTTCCATATGTGAAAAAACGAATTATCAATATATACTTCATGTTAATATTGAGATATTTTGAATTATCTCTGTTATTCTATAATGAGCGAATGTAAGAGATAAAGCTCTTCAGTGTGGATGAGAGTTGAATTTTTACGTGCTACAATAAGTAAACGATTGAACAGATTATGTGACAAACAAACAGCAACTAAGGAATTCAAGAATAGACAAACTAATAATGTTGGGTAATATTTAATTGAGGGAATATTGAAAGATTAAACATGCTAAAATAAGTTAGACTAAAATAGTTCGAGTAAAACATATCTTCTTCCTAATTGCGTATAATTAATTGTCAATAGAAAAGACTAGAATAAAAAGACTGACTTTACTCGCTCCCCCTTTAGCTCCGATTCTGTGTTTACTTCTACTCGTATGTTAGTTGTCAATGCTTTTGGTTGCTCGTCAACGTCGATTGTATTTGTACGCATTCAAATACAGACCTAGTCAACTCGTACCTTACTTTCCGCTACTACCCGGACTATTCCGTAACTACTTTCCGCATGGCTTAACTTAGTCCCAGTATGCATCATTTCATTAACTCACTTTCATCTCTACACTACTTACTCACGGTATAATTAATTAGCCAAAATTTTAATTACTTAACCTACACATTAATTACGTACCCTAGCATTACTTACTTAACCTAGCATTAATTATTTAACCTAAACTCTAATTAACATAATTAAGCATTACTTATTTACTATCCACTTACGCTAATTCCATTTGTTACACTTCGTATGCAAGGACCTATTACAATAATCTCACGCCCATGTAAATAGGAAAGCGAGTTCCATCTTATAAAATAAGAGACAGTATAGAAGGGTCTAATTTTATCAAAAAATAGTATTGAAAGCAAAGGAAAACAAAGTAATTTTCCTCCCTGTGAATACCTATCCAATAACTTCTCGAAAGTATTGCGGTAAATTGCTTTCACAAATCGGGCACCGTTTATATATCCATTCCTATACAAAATCCAATTGAATTCAACTTGCACCTACTCAACATGAGGTAGCTAGCAAGTTTTATTAGCTATGCTAGATAGAATATTAAATGAGGTGATGGAAAAATTAGCAAACTCAGGGATTTAAATGCTCATGCCATTCAGACGTTATAGGATTGCCACGATGGTAGGTGCCTTTCCATATTCCCCAAAATTTGATTTTGTTATATTTCGTCGTTGAAGATATATTATTTTATTAATAAGATTTCAATTCTATGATAAAGAAATCATATCCCTCATTTCTATTGTGGACTCAATAAAGTATGAAATTATATGCCTGCGCAAGCGACCTATACGTTCTTCCCAATCCCACGAACCCACTCGCATCTAAGAAACATCGCGAAACAGGGTATGATAGCAGCATTTAACCCTATTTTGTGTATCATGCAACTTGTAGCATAGCAAGGCCCATTACAACTTATTAAAATACAAGATTAAAGCATTCTCTTAACAAAATCGGAGAAAATACGTATTTGCACTGGTTGTCCGTTTTAGGCTGAAAATCATTCTGCATTTGTCTGACATAGATACAACTCTAATAAATTTGCGCAAGTTCGTTGTGCCGCAGAGATGGTTGCACTATATTGAATTCGCGGTGAAAATTCAAGCAGTACGGGCAACCTCAAAGTGGTGACGAGAATAGTTTTGCCTAACCATATGGTCCATTTTTTTAGAAGCAGAACCTGGTACATTGCTAATTTTAGTAAACAAATTGTAATTGTACCCTCAGAAATGAGTAAGTGTGAATTAATTCAATTTCACTCAGGTACGAAGTATTTCTATAACTTAACTCAGGGTTAATCCCTTTCGTTTTTCTACAACAGTACTCTCTTCATAATGAGCGCTTCATCACATCTGGCGCCTCCAATGGACCGAGTGACCGTAGGGAGGAATACTTTTGGAGGTCCGCTAAATACTTTAACTCGTCAAAACCTTGAACAGAAGCAGCTACGTCAACAATTAGCAGCTATTGATGTAGAACTGAAGGATTGGTTCCTGACTCGACGCGTTTGCTTGGAGGTAAACTGGGAAAGGTGTAGAGGATATGAACCTATTGAGAGAGAAGATTACGGGTGTGACTATCATTTTTATTTTTCTCCTTGTTGCCTACCTTTCGTTGCGGAATCTTGCCAACTGCAGAAGTTAATGTTATGAAAGCATAATTGTTCTGTTGAGAAGCTCATACATTAAAGGAGCTCCCCATTCCTACTGACTCTTTCAGGAAATGCTAAAAGTGCTACTAAATATTCCATCTAGTACCATTTGACAGCTTATTTTATGAACGAAAGGACTGCTAAACAGAGCGAGTATTGCAATAATGCTTTACTGATTTCTGACCTTATAATGTAGTTTGTGCTTTTCCTTGTATATTTGGAACATGGGCCGTGTATTTAGGTGTAATAGAATATTTCTTTAAAAGCTTGCTCTAGTTTGAAGCTTTGTATTAATTTCTCTGCTTTGCACCCAATTCTATGACATGAAATGAACATTTGTGATACTTCTTGTGTCTTACTTTAGAGAAATATTTCCTTGAAAAAGCTTTTCGATAGATATAATTTCACTGGTTTGTCTATGAATAATTCTGAAGTTCCCGATGTACAAAGAATTTTGTGGAATGATTTAGTTCTCGGAAAGGTATGAAAGCTGCGTGCTTCTCTTTCTTTTACCTATATTCACACTTAACGCTTTACGTTTTATTTCTATTACACTGCTTAATTAATTCTTTTCTATCGTCTAAATATGCATATTGATTTCATGTGGGCGTGCAATCTTACTATTTAAGAAATTTACAAAATTGTCTTACAGCCCGAATTAGAGGATGAATTGAAGGTTGACGCTCGCGAGATGAAGGTAAAGTGGATGGCATTATCAAATGATGCCGCATGTGTATTATAGCTAGAAGCATCTTTTTCGTACAAAATTATTGCTACTATCTCATGCATCAAAGAAAACATGCATATTCCTTTACGTTGCACTGATTAAACTCGTCATGTATGAAATATATAATCTTCTTTGCATTATATTTTATAATTAGGCGGATATGTATACACGTATGTTCAAAAATGCTACCGATTTGGAAAACCCTTGCCGCATTCCAGGTGAAAGCATGGGAATTTTTATATAGGAAAATATTCTGAAAGAATGCATTGGGAACAGGAAATATATCGTCGCTGGAAATTGCTTTTGTTTATTTCTATCGTATCTCCCTTATTCAGGTGTTACCTATCTACGATGCTTGCAAGAAAATGTGGAAGATAATGAAGAGGTACAGCAGTGTACGTACAGTAACGGAATTTTGTATTTACACTACTAGACATTGTTTTCGATACAGAAATACTGCTTTTTTCTATGCTGATTGGAATTTCGATCACTACGTATTTTATTGTTATATGTATCGCTTTCTTTAACTACGCCTTTTATGTCGCAAAGTATATAGTCGGAAGTTGTAGCGCGAGTTTATATTCAGTTTATCTATAGGTTACAAAGGTGCTGCACAAACCCAGTTATTTGCCTTTAGAAAAGATGTCGATGTCTCTATTTTCTTTGTCTGTTTATAAAATGCTTTTAAATTACAGATGCGCTCTAAAAAGTGCATGGAATCGTTTAGTAGCTTCGTTGCTTGTAGGGACTCTCTTTTGCGACAAAATTCAGCTGCAATCAGGTATGATTGGTCTCATAAAAACAAGTTGCTCTTGCTACAGACAAAAAATGGTTATTGCAGAAAAAGTTTTTGTTTCTAATATTTGGGTGTCTTTCTCAATAGTCGATTATTTTTTGAGCAAATATTAGAAACATGTCCGTAAATTTAATCATATGATATGTCGATTTTTAGGGCCAACTATTTTTGTAGGGATTATTTTGTTGTCTAAGAATACATGAAGGCTGATAATTTTGACTTTATTTGAAAATTCATTTGAATTCTGCTTTGCAGTGTAGTATGCGCTTTCAATACTCTCCTATTTACTGACATTTGTCTATAACATATATGCAAAGTAATTTTTTGTGATAGAGTAAGTGAATGCGGCGTTTAATTGTCGTAAGAGGCAATAGCGTGCATTTCAATATGCCAGCTTACATAAATTGGAAAAAAGCACTATGAACGAGCTATATTGTGAATGTAAGCCACTTGTTCTTTTTGTAAATGCTTTTGTTTTTTTAGTAACTCTCTTTTGAGGCAGCACCAGGAAGATTTGCATGCAAAGGTATGCATTATTTACGCCATTTATAGAACACGCTCAACTTTATAATTTTTTATTGTAACCTGCAGTTTTGTAGCAGTTAATGCATGCCTCTCGCCGAGAAAATAAATTAAAAAATTCCGCTAAGACAACATTCATTTTTGCTATTCGTTTTATACATGATATCCTGTTGTACAGTCTTTGTTCTTGAAGAGGTGTGAACTACTTGATCGTGTAACTGGCGTTTAACTACCCTTCAAACGCTTCACCATTAATGCTTGTATTGGCAACTACGTTAGACTTGATGTTTACCGAATAAAAGCAGTCGATTGCTTATTTTTTCAAAGTTTTTACCAGCACTTACCTCTTAATATTCGCTCTCTTAATAGCCAATTTCGCTATGGATATACCTTAGAATGCAAAAAGAACTGAACCATTCAAAATGGTGTTGAAGTTTGATTTCCCACCGAGATATTTTTGCACTATACCAAGACTCGACTTGAGAAAAATATAGCTTCACCGGTAGAAATATTTACAAAGTAATGAATTTGGGCTGTAAGACAATTTAGAAGTTCAGCGGATGTGTTTTTGTGGCGCGTGACAATAGCACGTGGATATTCCAGCATTTGCAGCACTTAAATACATGGGTTTTTAATGATAGAAACTTTTGCCTGTGATGTGGGCTGTACGTACTATATAAAAGCATCATTTTGAGGGATAAACAAATTCGTTACAATAAGTGATGAAGTCCGCTTCTATTATATCCCAGCTGACGCACATTCCCGTGTGTTAAAATGTAGTGTTTTCAACGGACATGTCACGATATATGTCTTACTTTTGCTTTTTTCGATACCAAAAAGCATTCATAGACTTGGGCAATGTTTGAAATGACGAACTCAAAATAATTTTAACAAAAGGCTTTTTAAATCGATTATCACCACTGCAAAATCGAATTTTTCCCTGCCAGGGTATGAAGATAAAGGTTAACAGGATGGTCATACACTTCCGATTGCGGTCCTTTTCATAGCCCCAATCTCACAATTAGTTGAGATGTTAATTCAATCTTTTCATACTATTTGTACGATAAACTGGCCTGATAAGAGCCAACATTGCCAGCGTTTGTTTCAGCAAAGTGATTGCCGATAAAGACAGTTTTAGTTCCCGTAGGAGCTTGAAGATGTTTATGTAAATATAGAGGAGGACCCCCAAAGCATTGTGATGATTAAATCAAATAGCAACCCACTTGCTTTCTTAAGCCTATCAGTGTAAGGCTACTGTCTCTAAAATAGTTTAAAGATAAAACGAGAAGCCCTTTCTAAACTTTTTACTGACGTTTCTGAACGCTGCAATCCTAACAATATATTTTGAAACGGCCATGGGAAAATAAGGTCATTGTTTTTCCTCTATCATCACTTTTCGGCTGAATTTCATGATTGATGAAAGGAATCATTCAAACCTCAGTTAGGTCGATTTTAATTTGCTCTCTTGCAGTCTTTTCTCTAGCCATCTCTATTAAAATATCTGAATAATGTCTCAGTCTACTGCTGCTGATTCACTACCACAGCTCCCTAGGGAGGCCGTACTAGTTGATTCTCAGCCGTTAGAAAAAAATGTATTGCCGGTTTGTGGTATAAATTTTGACGAAGATGTTTCACTTGACAGCTTATGCAAATCCTTTTTGACGTCTGGGTTTCAAGCCACCAACTTAGGCCTTGCTATTGAAGAGATTCGTCGCATGATTAAATGGCGCCTTAGTGATGAACCGGTTGATGAAGATGACATAGGAACGTCGTACGAAGATCCATTGGTAAGAGCAAAAACACGATGTACTATATGGCTCTCATTTACATCAAATATGATAAGTTGTGGCCTACGGGAAGTTTTTGTTTATCTTGCCAAGCACAGATTAATAGATGTTTTAGTAACTTCTGCTGGTGGAGTAGAAGAGGATTTCGTAAAATGTTTGGCACCAACATATCTAGGTAACTTTCAATTGAAAGGGAAAGAGCTCCGTGAAAAAGGATGGAATCGGATAGGAAATTTGCTGGTACCAAATAAAAACTACTGTTTGTTTGAAGATTGGCTTCAACCAATTCTAGACCACCTACTTGATGAACAAAAAGATGCTTTTATGAATCACCCAATTTATAACAATGAAACAAATTGGGTATTAACGCCATCAAAGCTAATTGATAGACTAGGAAAAGAGATCAACGATGAGAAGTCTCTATATTATTGGTGCCATGTAAACAATATACCCGTGTTTTGCCCTGGAATTACTGATGGATCATTGGGTGATAATCTTTACTTCCATTCTTATCGTAATCCGGGCTTAATAATTGATGTTATACAGGATATCAAAATGATCAATGACACAGCTGTGAAATGTAAAAAATCAGGGATGATCATATTAGGAGGTGGACTTCCGAAGCATCACACATGTAATGCAAACTTGATGAGAAATGGCTCTGATTTTGCAGTTTTTATTAATACTGGGCAAGAATTCGATGGCAGTGACTCAGGTGCAAGGCCGGATGAAGCTGTTTCTTGGGGTAAAATTCGGGCCGACGCTGAACCTGTGAAAGTATATGCAGATGCTTCTATTGTATTTCCGATTGTTGTTGCCGCTACATTCTGTAAAGAATTGAAATCCCCACTTCCTCTTTAAAAATAGTAAATGCAAAACTTATTTTATGAAATAAAGCTGGTTTAAACTATTATCCATGAGAGTTACTACAGCATCATTCGGACTGATATATTTAAAGACAGTCAAATTTTCTTGCTTGATTTGATTTGCTAAACGTCCTTGGACAAGAACATACATACAATTTACTTTCGTACATTTAGAAACTTTTCTTTTATTTTGGGAGCGAATTAGCGTGCAACATCTTTAAAAAAATTTCACAGGCATCTTTTTCTACCATCAGAGCATCACTGCGTAAGGCTGGATTTATGTTTTTATATTTTAGAATCGTAAAGTAATTGCAATTGCGTCCTTTTCAAATGCCAAAACATTTTTTGAGTTTTCTTTTCAATTCTTCTTTAATATCTCAGACAAAAAGAACTATCTGAAGAAACCTACACATCATCCTAATCGGTTTATTTAAAGAAATCTAGCTTATCAGATTATGATGCATTATTTATATCTTATTGAATAAGAGAGATAAAACTACATTTTCATCAACGACAGATGTCTTCCACAGCAGTTTCTACATTTTACAGAACGTTCACAATTTTTCTGTATTACTCGAACTTCTATATGGCTTCTGGCACTCGCATGTTCAAGTGAATACATGTTCTCTGCTGGGAGTAACGTGCACTGGCTGTGGCTTCGAGCAATTTAGGGTTGCTTAACAAAGTAACCAAAACTATGCCACAATAGCTAGCTTTACTGCGCGTTTCCAACCTAGCCATTCATCGTTTACGAAATCTCATTTAAGCGTAATGATTTCTTTTTAATCTAGCAGGAATAATTCAGCAATTATTTTCTGGTTGAATGACCGATAACAAGAGAGAAATGCAGTACACTCGTTTGTTTATCTATTTCTCTCCTCGTCTTGCCATATCGTTAGGTCATCGCTGACATAAGAAATTGAAAGTAACTAGTGTGATAATTTACGAGTTGAGCAAGATTGCCAAAATGGAAAAGTTGCTATATCCCAGCGCAGTCACTACCAGGGCGATATATGCTTTCTATAAATAACACTCACAAGTATTATGGAGTTATGCTTAAGTAAACAGAAAAAATGTACAGAATGCTTTCTTGAACACGAAATTTTAGTTTCATCTCGTGGGCCATTGTCTAAGTGTGTTGAAATGGTTACAACAAAGGGAAATTACATTTAGTTGAAGGGTTATTCCTGATCAATAGAGAGTTGTAGTAGAACAAGATATTTCATATATTTTTTCAGCTACTCGGCATGCTATTTTCAAAGAGAAAAAAATTCAAGCATGAATCTGCGAACAATAATTTTTTATCAAGCAAAGATAATAAGCCATATAAATGACTTTTAGCCTTGCCAAAACTGAGTATTGGTAGTACGATACGTTCTGAAGGTAATACTTTAACATGATACGCCAGTATTATTTTTATCCGTCAAGTTTCTCTATGTTTTTCTTCACGACATATCCATCAATCGTGAAAGAAGAAAATTATGCATATATAGGCTTCCAATGGTGGTTGGTTTTTGTATTCCTGATTTTTTATACCCTAAGATGAGGAAATTTGAGTAGGTACATTGGCCCTCTAATATTCTCTACCGCCCAAACATAATTTCTTGGTTGAATATGATATGCTTCTCATGAAAGTTGAGGGTACGGGTAGCTTTAAGGTATTACCAAGGAACATTTTTCAGAAAGAAATTCTCGCAACAAGAGAAAATCAAAGGTGCCAAAGTTGAATAATTAAAGTGAGGAGTAGTAACTCGAAATGGCGTAGCTCGTCCTGAAGAATGAATATTCAAAGGTGCATCTGCGTCATCTACGAAATAGCATCGGTGCAACAGTAACTACAAATAAATTATATTTTTTACCTACCCATTATATTTTTTTCTTGTAATAATGTAAAATCTTTCATTATTTTGAGAGGATCTACAGGAATTCCTGCTGCTCCCCCGCGTTGACACTCTTTAATTCATGCACAAAAGGAAAACATTGTGCCCGTCTTTTGACTAGTAAAAGATTTGCGTAAGAGAGCTGGAGGCTTGTTTGAGTTAGTGATAACATGGAGATTCAGATGCCTATAGAGCGCTTGTTAGAATGCGGTAGCGAAGATAGTCCAATACAAAAATATGAAGTGGCAGAAAAATCATACGGTATCAAGAAGCATTTATCCGTAGTTCATTGGCATGCTAATTGATTCGAGTTTCAAACAATTCGTAAATACCCAAAATAACTGTTTAATCTTTAAGAAATTTACTAATAGAAAGTGTTTCTTTTGCTGTAGCGAAGCATGGCACTACATGTTACGTACAAGCTTTCTTTAAACGGCCACACTGAAATAGTTGTCAAAGATGTTCCCTTACGTACTTTAAGGGGCTGAATGCCATATTCACAATTTTTTAAAATATTCTTACAGTTTCGGAACGAGAACTTCCCACAACGCCACTTACGGCAATGATGGAGGTAAAACATCCGATGAAAACTTACATTGAGCAAGAAATGGACGATGCCAATGATGAAAGTAAGACGAGAACCATCAGGGAGCAACTAAATACCGCTACTGCAGTAGCAAGCAACGAAATAGCACGCAGCTGCAGTGAAGATTACCTAAGAAAGAATGTAGAGGGTAATTCTCCCCTATTCTCTAATTTTTAAAATTAAAGAAAGCACTGCATGAATAAGAATAATAATTTTGGACCTCATTATTCAAAAACGTGTAAGTGTTTTTTTATTTAGAAGAACCGGAAAGTAATCAATGGTGCACAACCCCCGAAGATTATATACAAAATTACTTGCTACATTATGGCATGAACAATTCCTTAGCAGCTTTTCAGGTGAGTTGCATTTGAATATGCAGCTTTGATTGTATTTTACAATGAATAGCAAAAACGTTACACCATTAAATCATTAGACGATAAATATTAACTCTTTCCATATTCAGAAAGAATGGTATTCACAAAAAAAGGAAAAAAGTGTAACGAAATATCCTTCAAGCAGGACGAAGCCGCAAGTTGTTAGGACATTCGATGCAAACCCAGAATTTTGCGATGCAAGCAACTTACCTGAATATCCCATTCAAATGGTCCCAGGAGGCTTTGTACATCATCTCGCCTTACATAAAGAGCAGCAAGATGCTAAAGCTGAATTGGAAACACTACAACAAAAAGCGGAAGATGCACGGTAATTCGAAAAAAATAGTAATTTAAATAATTGTCAGATTTTGAAAAATGAGTTTGCTTTTCATCTGATCACATACGCTGACAATGACAGAAACAGTGCGGACGCAATGAGAAAAGAAAAAAATGCTCAACAAATCCAATGTCGGCAGCTAGAGCAGGAAAAGCAGGATTTTCAGAGTATGAAAAAATGCTAAAAAATGCCTGGACTTTTGTGCATCTGAATTTTGAAGAGCTAAAAATAATTATAAATGTTCTTTCTTTTTGCTTGTTTAGAGAAATATAAGAAATCAATCGCTGAGCACGTGAAAGCAAAAGATGAAATAAAGGACTTACAGAAAAAGCTTTCAGTATATAAAAACAGCTAATCTACTTATAGCTAGAGTTTTGGTAGCATTCCAAGCTTGTGCTCATTTTCGTTGCTACACCCTTCTTTACGTGTATTAAACATAGACCACTGTGAAGGAAAAAGCTCTTTTAAGGCTTGAAAAAGATAGATTCCTCAATCGTGCTAATTGCCTTCAAATTCAACTGGATCAGCGATTCGGAAAGGCTGTGCCAAAAAAAGAGGGCGATGAAAGCAGTAATATCAAAAATACTAAATTGGAAGGTAAGATTGTTGATACGTATTCGTGATATCAATAAACAAATGAATAAAGGATCAGATTTTAAATCGCATTACAGGCAATATGCTTCCAAAACTGGCAATTTAATTGAAATATATTAACTCCTTGCTGTAATTCCCGTAGCATGTGTTTTGATAATTGCCTACGTGGAATTTTATAAATTCTTAGGAAAAGAATCGAAACAGAATACAAATTCGTCGAAATTGACACCGTTTCGGTGGCCACCGGACAAGCGAAGAAACCCTTTTCGTGATTCAGCTTATCAACGTGAAGAATTTATAGAAAGCGATATCAAATTGGTGATATCTCAGCAGGTTTCCATTCACTAGCCTATTAAAGCATTTTTCTGAGTCATACGTGCTTTTGTGTCTGCCTCTTCAAAAATATTAGATAAGCTTTAATTGTTGTAATTTGCTAGTTTTTTGGCAACCAAATATGGAATGAATCATGTTTTTACAGGCACACACAGCTGCTATTTCAGGGCTAGCGTTCAACCCCAAGACACAGCTTCGTAAGTTTGCGAAGTAGCAACAGCTCAAGTCACAATGCAAAATTTTTGATGAAGCACGCAGAAACTGTTATCCATACAAAAGTTATATGTTATTAAATTAATGCAGTTGCTACAGCATCAGATGATGGTACTTGGAAACTGTGGAATGTCCCGGATGGCGAACTTGTAATGTGTGGAGAGGGTCACGAGGTTGGATAAACACCTCGCTACATACTTTTCCGTTACAAATCCCAGAAATTTTGAGATCACAATAAATATCATAGAAATACGAAGTTATAGAGATTTGTTGTGTTGATGCAAGGCAGAGTTGGGTAAGTGCAATTGCGTTTCATCATACTGGAGATATCTTTGCTTCATCTTCTGGGGATTCGACGGTGAAAATATGGAGTATTATTTCCGAATCTTGTTTGCACACAATTACAAATCACACGCAACCCATATGGGATGTTGCATTTCATGACATAGGTAATAATAGCAGCCCAGTTTAATAAAGCAAATGATAGCCAGATACAGTACGAATAATTTCGCTTCCTTTTAAGCAAGTGCTCGTGATATATAATTCGATCAGGAGATTTTGTGGTTACAGCCTCATTAGATCGAACGGCAAAATGCTTTGACATTAGAAGGTTCTGTTCTGTATGCAATTTGCGAAATAAGGGATATCTTGATTTTTTATTTTGTTTATTTTTGATTGCTACACGTAATTGTGCAGTTACAAATGCCGACAAACATTTCGTGGGCATACAGATTCAGTAAATTCCGTGAGCTTCATCCCATACTCCAATATTCTTTGTACTGCTTCTAAAGATAAAAGTGTGAGTAAATGATTTAATAAATGCTCAATAACCAAAAATTGTTCCTCAATATGCTATTAAAGGCAACAAATTGTTGCAGATTTCACTCTGGGATGTGCGATCTGGTCGTTCCGAGATAAGTCTTTTTGGCCATACTAGTTCATGCAGTCATGCTGCAGTCAACCCACAAGTAAGAGTGTAAAAACTTCTCCACGTGCAGTCGTTTTTAATACCGATAAGAGCTTATAATGCTATTATTGCAACGTGATACATGTTCTTTGTAAAAATCCAGGGAACTGTAATTGCCTCATGTGATATAAGAGGAGTAGTCAAAATTTGGGATATAAGGACTGCAGCTGAACACATGGAAATTCAATCAAGTTGGGCTGCCATAACATTTCTTTGGAACAAATTTCAAATTTTATGTGCAATTTTGAGATAGATATTTGAGTTTCAATAAAACGACAGTCTTGTTATTCCTTTAAATCCGTAGGTCAAGCTTCAGCAAATCGTGCAGCTTTCGATCGAAGTGGAAACATTCTTGCCGTGGCATCAAGCGATGCGTCCATCAAAATGTGAAGCACATTTCTGCTAAATTGCCTTTAAAGTATTTAATATGCATGAATGATTTCCCATTCATTTGGTAAACGCCTTGTTCAGAATAGATGTGTATAAAAACCAATTGCGGCGATCTCTGACAGAACATAAAGGAAGTGTACAGGTATTAGCAACATGTGTCTTTCTGTAAACTGCCAAACAGATTCATTTCCTTAAACTTTAAATTCTAACATACTACGGATTTTCTGTTAACAGGCCGTTCAGTTTGATCCGACAAACAAGATTCTTGCTAGTGCATCGTCTGATCAGTCTTTCCAAATATGGCAAACCATGACGGAATCATTAAATTTTTCTGCAGAGTAAATCTAGTCAGTTTACAGCTCACTGCCAATGAAAACCCAACTATCAAAATAAATTCATTTTTCATCAAAGTTGTAGTAGCCTTTAACTAAAAATACAGAATTAACAGGGGCTTCCCCCTATTTGAAAATTAGCGGGAAAACTTTGAGTTACTGTAGCTTCATGTCCACGAAAGTTGGCATTAAAAGAAGTTCTCTTATACCACGAACTCAACTGTATAACCATATAATCAAGTATTTTAATCAACTGTTTTTGCTGAGTAAACCAGCCATAGTATAGTGTATACTTTCTACATGAGCGTAAAATCGATTTCGCCTAATTGCTACAGTATTGAAAAAGGTGAATCGCGATTTTACCAGCAGTCTCCTCTAACCTCAAAGAAAAAGCGATACGATGGACATTCATCGAGAGACTTTATTGTACATATTAAAAATGTGTATAAAGCATAAAATAAAAGATACACCAATCATGAATTATTCAAAGACAGCAGTTCAAAAAAATATCCACTTAACAACTACTTGACCGCAAACTTCATACACACAGAAGCCAGGAAATGTATTCAGGAGCACTTTCGTTTTATTATGATAATAAAACAAAAGTAAAAAAAGAAAAACCGACGCAGCAAAACATCTGTTACATTCCTCCTTACAATTGAAAGAGTTGATGCTGTCTTTCACATTCTTCTCGAAATTTTTCAAGAACTGGATCGAAACTTTCATCACGATCATCGTTATATAACTCATCTACATGCATATTATGGTCCAATAATTTCTTCATAAGTAAATCAACATTTAGATGATTTGATTCAAGATTGTTTGATGAAGTACGTTCCACAACCGTATTAAAGTGGCATTTCTCCGACTTCCTATAGGAGGTGTCTCTTGCTATTCTTCGTACAGTAGTCATCCCACGTGTCTTCTGATTTTTGTTTATAAGATGAAAGTTGGTTAGCACAATTGGAAACATTTTTTCATCATTCCCCTTTCTTTGTAATTGTATGAAATGTTTACAAAAAAGATGAAAATAAGAGCACTCACGGAAATATAATCTTGGATTGCTTAAAATATCAACACGCCGCTGATTTTTCGTATTCTGGTATGTTCTCTTTAAAGATAAATAAGAGATAATTAATGTGGCGTTTTGCCTTCTATTAACATTCAAATTTTTCCTAGCCTTGATCCTGAAATGAGATTCCCGTAGGAATGCACTATATCCAAACTTACCTTGTGAATAACCTACAGTTTTTTCCGGCTCGTAAAATTATAAAAACAGAATTAAAAATAAAGCAGTAACATCTATCACAAATGTTATATGAAAAATTCTCTTAAAGGCTAGCAACTTGAGCAAGAACAAACCTGCTGGAACTTTGTTTTTCCATCAAATGGATATTTTTGCCAACAGCAAAGTAATCCTTATTGAGAGTGCATCCAGTTAATTTATTGCTTGTAATGAAATTCATCTTCTCATCTATATGGCATCCGACAACTATAGAAATAAGCAGACACGTTCCATGTACAATAACCCTATGAAGCGAATTCAACAAGAAAAAAACTACATTTGGCAAAAAATATGCAAAACATTTTATTGCTTTACTTTCTGTTGTGATAGCATGCGGAACATTTTGCAACCGTGAATGCTCAAACGAACGCCTCATCGTGACCTGACAGAAGCAGAAAATATTCCTATAAAAATTAAAGAGCGAAATGCTTCAAACAATATCTTTTGGCCACGGTAAAGAAGCTAACGTAAAAACTTACTTTACGATGAAAGTTTCCTAGCCCAAAAGATCCCAAAATTTGGCATGCGGAAAGTGATAGGCAAATTCGACAAGCAATTACATTGAACGCGCATAGCGATAGATTTTGCATCCATAGTCGATTGGCAGTTACAGCAAATTCGAAAAGCATATCAATACCCAAGGAAAAAATTTTACAGTAAAGTGCATATTCTTGCTTTCGGTTCATTACATTGTATAATTGTCCCCTGTGCAGATAGTAACATTTTAACTCAAATTGCACAAGTAAAAAGTAGCATAACAGAAAACGTAAAGCGTATTGCATGCAAGCTTCTTTCAAATTCTCTAGACAAACATATTTAATCAAAGAGTAAGCATTACCTTATTTCTAAGCAGATTTTTAAGGATTGAGCAGCCACATCATCTGGAAGTCTTATCATTAGTTGCTCTTTTGAGATGGAATGCATTGCTGAATTTACATAGATATGAGAATTTGAAAACGGTTGGAAAACACATGGTCTGTTAGAAAACTGATTACTTTTATTTTCCCCGAAAATATTATAACCTCTCTTTTCCTCGTTTTCAACGACAACACAAGCAGACAAGCTATCCCACATTAGAAAATGATGTCGAAAATATTTTCCAGGGAACCGTTTCTGTAACTCTTTCTCATCATTTTCGTGTTTATCAGGCCATCCGATATTTTTGCTAGAACGCCTCGTATTATTCTGGCTTGGCTTTTCCAGGCATTGCCATTTGCCAAAGGCTACTGTCTCCCCTTTATCCAAGCAACGCAAATTTTCAACCCGACGATACAAAGCTTTTGCCACTGCTAGCTGAATGTATGGCGAGAGAAGTGCAAACTCAGTTGAAACATGCACAATTTCTTTGTTTTGGCATATAATTAACAATTTCTTTGAATTGTTACTATTCAGAACAAATTGAGCCCACTCACTAAGTAATGCTGATAGAGTGGGAGATGCTATCGTACAAAGGCCTATAATTCGACCTCCAACAATCGGAAACAGATAAGGAGGAGGAAATTGAAAAACTGAATAACTTAAAAAGCTCCTTGATTGAGGTAATGTCATCGAAGTTATCGATTTTTTGCAACTTGTAATAGATAGACATAATTACAAAGATTCCTCATTTAGATACAAATAATTTTCATCAAGAAGATGTTGGTATCTTTTAAAAAGATTTATAAAGGCGCAGCAGCGTACTGAACAGAGAGTGACAGCCTTAGGAGAAAATGAACAAATTGACACCACATTAAATAATCAAATGAACAATTACTTAATACAGGAGAGATATCCCATCAGGAACTGCTTCATCACCAATCAATCGAATCGTGTTCCCAAATATTTTAAGAGCTCACAATAAAGGAAAATTCAGAAACACAGAAAAATCACAAAAGTTACATGTGATGGCCAATACATGAGACTTGATTCAAAACCCAAGATGGTATTGCAAGTTTAAACCAAACAATTCAAAATATTGTTGAATACGGATAATTTCACATCTATTAAGTATCAGTTCCTTCTGCACTGTCACCAAGCGATTGCGAAGCAGCCATGCAACCAAAAAAGCAACTGCGCGCGATTATCACGAAGGGCGATCGGATGAATAGAATATTACACCTGCTTTAGAAATATTTATCCAAAGTAATTATTAAAAAAATGTCACTTTAGTGCATGTTGGCAATAGCGAGGTCAGCGTTTATCTTTCTCTATGTAAATGACTATCTCATAAATTATCTCCCGGAGCAAAGGGGAGTCTCAAAAGCTAACATCTAAAAAACTAACTTGTAAAAAAAAAATTGTTCACTTCTTCATTGTTTTGTTATAGTCCTGTGGCATTAACAGCAATACCTCAACTACCGAAAATTCACGTGAACCTTAATAAGATTTTCGAAAATTCCCAGAATAGCGTAGTGTATTACCCTCTTTATCGAGCATACACAATTTTAAGCTTTTAATTAATGAAATGAGGTGTGTTTTCAGAAAGTAAAAGAAAGCTAGACGACCAGAGATGCCATATTTTGGGGGAAGCTGGAATTTTTAATGAATATGACAAGACTAATTGTTATCCATATTTAGAAATAGCAAAATACTAAATATAGAACTACTATTCTCATAAAAATTCGAATAAAAATGGAAGGATTAAATTCAAAGAAATGCGATCATTTGTTTTTTTGAACCTAAATAGGAAATCGACATGAGTGTGATTAAAGAGGATTAATCTGAAGTAGTGAATTTCTTGCACAAGCATTAACTTTTTAATAAAACACAGACATTGAAATTACTGCTAGTGCTTATTTCACAATTCTATTTGAATTCAATACCCAAAAATATTTCCTTGGCTTGTCATGACACTCGCAAAGTTATTATGGATAAGATGATAAAACCCACCGTCAAGCAACTATAAAATTTTACAAATTAATAAAAAAGGCTTAAGCCAAGTAATATGATGGTTACAGCTTTAAAGTAGCAACAATTTTATCATTATAATATGTATCTATCAAACTACACCTCTAGAAACACACATTGTAATGCAGAAACTGCCCAATTTACACTGCAAAAGTATCATATGGATGTGTAGTAACCTATGCTAATAAAAATAACTAGAAATAGACACCAAGAAAATTTCTAGAGAAATTATAACAAAAGAAAGTACGACTAGAAGGTGAATGATCAGTTTCAATTATTGCCAAAGAGATTTAGTATTTCATTTGTTTAAGTGTGGCATAAAACGTGCCCGGTGTACGAAGCAATACACCAAATTCTAGATTGAATGTAGAAAGCCTTAAAACTGCAAGTTTATCGGATATTTTCGAAAAGCTAATGAAAGATTGTTTAGGGAAGAATTTCCTGAGCCATTTGTAGCCAACGCTGTTAAACACTGTAATGTGGGAAAAGACATGGAAAAATACTAACTTATTTTCCCTTGGGAATCTCTATTTTTGAAAACTACAGTTGTTTTGTAAGCACTTGCAATTTGGTTACAGTTTGGAAACATTCATTTCTAATTTGTTTGTGCCAATTCTGGTCAACAAGCTTTTATATTTGATACAATAAGTCTGCATGTGGGTAATTGCAAAACAATAACGCATAGATTACAATCTTCATCTCCGCATGATATTAAAGCAAGGCATGGTCTATTGCTAATAATTCAGAAACTGCAATTCGGAAATTTTTCCTTAAGTCTAGCGTTTTCGCTTATCTGGCATAATACACTCTCAACAGATACTTAATAATTCAATGCGGTAACCGACAATATGCAAAACCCGCATATAAAAATGATTCCAACCTCATCTCAACTCATTCGTGTGCTCTAAAATAAAATAAACACACAAAGCAATTGCATACTACGAAATACTGATGTAATTATAGTATCAGCAAGAAAATTATATGTACGAGAAGAAAAAGATAAAATGAACCATATTGCATGTACCACATTATTCTTTTAAGGTTAGCAGTTGGAAAACAGGCAAGCAAAAAAAAATTAAAAAACTCTACAGGCGCTCCTACCAATTTCTCATTCTTATTTCGTAGATTGATGGATACATTCTATGGAGTTACAAGGAGGGCTATTTTTTTTATTTTATCGGCATGTGGGAGGAATGCCTCAAATTTGCAATGTTTCAAAAAAAGCATGCGCATTCTTTTGCTACCACTTCTCGTAATTTTCAACATTGCAGCGCATTAATATTAAAAAATACAGGTACAGCATTCTATTTGCTATAAAAAATATCCTAGTACCCCTACTATGAAAGATAGAAAATATATTTGCAACTACAATTTGCATTGAGATCTCCATAAGTTTTTATACCCAACTCCCATAAAATCACGGCACGGAGCTGCAAAGCGCTATACCACGTCAAAATTATGTCATTTCTCTCCATATTCTTCCTATCATTAATGATGTTATTTTGGGGTTATGGAAAGCATCATATTAAAGCTTATGGAAAGTTAGAACACAAAGATGCACTTCTATTGCCATCTTTCATTATTTGTTACCTAAACCTACCCGTTTAATTTCTACGGTATATCATTTCACGTTGAGTGACATAAGATTACATTTATTTCCTGTTGGAATCGTACCAAATATACTCCTTCTTGCGTAATGCTTTTATCGAAACGTTTCATCTTAGATCTTGCTCTGTGGTAAGCGCTATTTTATCCGTTCTTTTAGAAAAACTATTATCATGCTGAGTTCTCAGTTGTATTTTTTATTTTGTTCTAGAATGATTTATTTGTCACATGCCAAACAGTGTATTCAAATAGGATTTGAGCAATAGAAGATATAGCAACATTTTGAAAATGTGTTTGCCGGTATCAACCGTTTGCATTTTGGGAATTTCATTGTTGTAGAACTGGTTTTTAATCTTCGCCAGAAGGAAATTCCGTAATTTAATTTATAAAATTGCCTTGTTTTTAATAAAATATTACAGCTGCAACTCGCTTCAGCTGAAGTTACTAGAAGTAGTTCGCAAATTTTTTGCGGGAGCAGCCACGTGATGCTGTACACGTTGTGCGGAGTGCTGCACTACTTGACATTCCACTGGAAATTTCTACCTGAAGATGTGGATATCACAAATTATTCAGAGCAAGATGTGAACCGCTCTCATAGATACTTAATTACAAACAATTATCTGGTATGCTTCCTCTTTCCCATTCTCCTTAAATTTTGTTGATTCTCTGCTTCTTTGACGAGTCATTGTTATCAACCATGGGTGCGGGGAACTCGAAGAACGGTAAACATGCTAGCTGCAAAATTGGACCAAAGAAGGGTGTTGAATCATCGCCTGTAAAAATAGGCGTTAACCCTAATGGTGGCAATCGCCGCTTGTCAACGAAGGTTTTGAATGCTTTATCCAAGAATAACGAGGAGAAGAACCTAAAAGCCTCGTCAGGAGAACGATTGAGTCGATCTAATTTCATTGTTGAGCAGCATGATCGAAAAGTTCATGACGATTACGTGCTGGAGAATCGAGCTCTAGGACAAGGCACGTATGGGTCAGTTGTGATAGGAAAAGACAGGGAAACCGGTGTGGCTAGAGCCATCAAGACCATATCAAAAAATCAACTTAAGAATCTTGATCGTTTTCGCAGTGAAATATCAATTATGAAAGCTTTGGTAAGACTTTTTATAAAGATTGCACAGTAAAGACATTTTTAAATAAATGTTTCTGCATTTTGTATTTTTAGGACCATCCAAATATCATCAAACTCTTTCAAACTTATGAGGATCATCGAAGCATATATCTTGTGATGGAGTAAGTTGTTAGTTTTGTCTAAATTAACTATCACTGTGAATGCAATATTTTTTTCATACGATCCTGCGAGCTATAAAATAAAGACTGAACTGGATTGATTTGAAAAAAAATTACCTATATCAACGAATGCTATTATGTGTATACCCAGGCTTTGTCAAGGTGGAGAATTGTTTGATCGCATAATTGAGAAGGGGCATTTTACAGAAAGGCATGCAGCGATATTAATGAAGCAAATTTTTTCTGCTCTTCACTACCTGCACTCAAATTATATAATGCACCGGTTAGCCTTTATAAAATACCGTTACGATTTAATAAATTGCTGCGATATATTAAGCTGTAACATTTCTGAAAACATGTTGACTCTGAGTGATTTTAATTATCTATTTTTGAATAACTTTGATATTAAATAAAATGAAGAAGACTGAATACCTTTTATTTTCAGAGACCTAAAACCGGAAAATTTTCTTTTCCTCCACAAATCTGATGATAGTGCGTTAAAAATTATTGATTTTGGTTTGTCTTGCCGCTTCAAGCCTGGGACATTTGCCAGTACAAAAGCAGGAACGGTAAGAAATCCATCTTCTTAGCACTCGTCTTGGACTCTAAGTGCAGTATTTCATACCACATTTTTTATCGTTGCTATATTTTTTAATATATCATTTCTTCATTTTTTATTGTAGCCCTATTATGTGGCTCCCCAAGTACTGCAAGGCTGTTATGATTACACCTGCGACTATTGGTCAAGCGGGGTGATTATGTATATATTACTTTGTGGTTATCCACCATTTTATGGTGAGACTGATGCTGAAGTTTTGGAAAAAGTTCGGATGGGAACTTTTTATTTTAGTGGCCCTGAATGGAAGAGAGTTTCCGATGATGCGAAAAATTTGATTCGTCGTTTATTACGAATAAATCCTCAGGTGATTAGCATTCTCTGCTCCATGATATTAATCCATTTTCTATCACTTGGTAAACTTCTTACCATTCGCTGTAAAAAAGCTTTGTTTTGTCTATATTTTTTTAGGAACGTTGCTCAGCTGAGCAAGCTTTGCAACATGAGTGGATTCACAAAATGATAAACGCAAAGGCATCACCCGTCGCCTTGCCGACGACTCTACTGTCCAATTTAAAGGTTTACTAAGGCTGTAAATTAGAGAATCTGTGAGGAGAATAGTGGTGACAGCATGTATCTTACACTCAAATGGATTATATTACAATTTCTATGTACTTGCAGGGATTTCATTTAGTTAACAGGTTCAAAAAAGCTGCCTTGACGATCATTGCGCAGCATTTATCAGATAAAGATATCAGTAATCTGCGTGACATTTTTGTGGCATTGGATGTGGATCATAGCGGTACTCTGTCGCTTCAGGTAAGTATCCTTTTTCATTTGTTTTTGAAAGTATTACTATTTTCATTGGAAGCGGAGGATACATTTAGTTTGTACAGAGCTTTACTGGAACGTGTTTATCTTGAAATTGAAGGGTATATACATTCAATGGGTATAGGAACTTTCGGAAGGATTGCTGAAACTAGGTTGGACGGAATTTCCGTCAGATTTGAAACAAGTCATTGAAGATGTTGACTCCGATAAATCTGGGTTTATTGATTACACAGGTTAGCACTATTGCGCAGGAGCCTTTTGTTACTTTTACACTATTTCCACAAATATGGTTCGTGTGAGTAGCTTCATAGTGGGCTCTTGTATTATTTTTACAATGCTCTCCGACAGAATTCCTTGCGGCAACAATCGACAAGCGACTGTACATTAATGAGAGTATTTGCTGGGAAGCCTTTCGTGTCTTTGATCTGGTAATTTTTGTGAAGCTTAATTTTATTTCGTTATCTGGCGTAAACATTTGTGTACGCCTCTTTTTCAGGTACTTAAAATGGGTAATGGTGTTCATTTTTATTCTATTTTCAGGATGGAAACGGAAAAATATCCTCAGAAGAACTTCGGAAAGTTTTGGGTGCAAAGGATGTAGAATCCATTGTAGGCCATAACGCTATCAATACCCTCATCAATGAAGCAGATCTAAACGGTGATGGAGAGGTATGAATGAATGGCCTTTCCATCGCTTTCAGGAATAATTTTATTGCAAATGGTTCAATGTAGACTGCTTTATGATACTCGTTATAGTAGTGCAGCTTAATAGTCCTTTGTTTTACCTTTGAATTCGTTGCATGCATCTTTTGCGTACTTTCAATAGTGATCTGCATGCAGTGTTGCATAACAAGCTTTAACTACCTTGGTAAAGCTTTTTAATATTTGTCTTGAAATGGTCTCTTTTACTGAATTTGATTGTGATGATTACTTTTTCCTGCTTTATGCTATGCGTTTCCTCTCTGATTGCTCAGATTGATTTTGATGAGTTCATGCATATGATGCGCCGGAAGCCTGAAGAATGGGAAAACGCTTTAAATTAGACTCTGTAATATTCTGTCTTAAGCAACTTGTTTTGTCAGAGAAATTGCTTATTGATCGTTCAATACTGTAATGCTCGGCATATCTGAATGAGATCCTAAAATAATCGCTTTGTTGAATAAAGATTCTCCAGAAAGTAGTGATAAAATTCTCTAGTGTTTATGTATTATTTTGCTTTGCAGCAGTCTATCTTCCTGCTCTATTTACTATAACCAACGGTTCAAATTCCATCTAACACTCTGTTCATAGTAGTGGACACTTTTTTTAGTCAAGTTGTATTTTTTGTTCCAATATTTAATTCAGTGCAACACTCACTTTTTGCTGATGTATAAAATTAAGCTAGCTTGTATAAGAACCTCTTGAATTATGGTAGATTCATTTCCACGTGTGAATTCTTCGGCGGTTTGTCAGTAGAATTTACTTGGCTTTTTCAATTGCTTTGTAAGGCAAAAATGGCTTTTCTGTGCGCGAACTTATGCCCGATTTTTACACGCATTCCGCCCATTAACAGCATACTTTTCAACTTCTTTATGCAAGCAATTTCGAATTGTCTTAAAAAATAAACTAGTATAATTCTATCTGCAATCCTAATTCAATTGAGAGTTTTTTTATTTCGTGCGGTAAAGGAGGTAAACATATTGATTTTGAGGTAAAAATGACTGATATGTTATCATTATTGGAGATTTGCGGCAACTGCCTTGAACCTAATTTTCCATTACTGCCACGCGCTTAAATATTTTCAATTCCACACTTGGCTGGTTAGACGGATCGTTTGCAGCATGTTCTTTTTTCGTTCAAAAAGTTTGAATTTAGGTGATTGAGGAACTTTCCACTATCTGTGCATTGCATTATTCGGATTCACAAGCATAAAGAATATTTTGAGCACCTCTGCCTGTAAAATACATATTTCGACACTGAAATGTAAGTACATGGGGTAACGATAATACGACTCTCCATTAAAGCAAAAACATGAGTGGCAAACATGAAAAGACATTTTTAACCCCATTACCACGCTCGAGAGAGCTGATATTATTCCATTTTCTCCCGCTCTGTTTCAAGTGCATTACAAGCTTTTAACGAACATCAAATTAATTCATTTCATTAATTTTATATGCGGATACCTTTTGAATTAGGCTGTTCCGAAAGTAAGCAGCACGCGCACGTTTTCGAGACTGCATTCCCTTGCAGGATGCTTCCTAGATGAAGGTTGCAAATTGGATATTGTGAAGTAGGCGTGCATGATTGCATAATTCAATTGTGGAATTGAGCGTCAGAGTGATTTCTTGCTGCGTTGACAACTTTGGTAATGCTCGGTTTACATGTCAATGCTTAAACGACTTGAATGTGTAGTATTTGGAATTCATTGTGTCGGACCAGACAGTGAATATGCATTCAAAACGGGGTTCGTCTGAGGGTGCTGCAACATGCTTCAATCATGCCATTGCAGCATTCGAGGAAGTCTTCATGCCTGTTTTCTTGGTCTGATTTGTTCCAAGGACGTAGTTGATAGTATGCATAGTGTATCTCCTTGAAGTATAAACAATGTAACTTTTGTACCTTGTATCAAATGATTACGGAGAATCGGAAATTTTATCCGGAAGAGCATCAAATGCTTTTCTTTTGTATAAACCTCATTCACAATTATATTCAAATGAACTACGATATTGGGCCACTTTTGATTTTTCCAAGGAGTATGGACTGTTGGTAAAGATCAAAAGCTATTACTTCTGTCTATTCTACTTAGTATTTCTTGCAATGTACAGCAACATCTCTGGTGGGAACATTTATTTTTCTTGACCATCCAAAAGTACGAGCTTCATGGCATCACCTTCCACTCGCGTTGCGATTACTTTGCAATTTGTAACACTTGAAACTACGCCATTCTCTACATTTGAGGCATACGCGTCAGCTGGCGGACTTTCAGCACTTAATCGCCGTAGTGGCAGCTATCTCATCTGTACCATTTTGAAATCAAAATCGTCATTGAAAGAAGCGGAGGCATTGAATACTGAGAACTTGACGGATGCTTTTTCGAGCTTGTCTCTCCACCCATCTGAAAACCGCTCCATAGTATTGCAATGTCGATCCTCTGATGAACATCCAAAAAAATTGAAATTAAATAGAAACATTTTAGCCGTACACTCTGTTGTATTGAAATCTCTTGAAATAACCGGCGGTAAACCGTATACTGTTTGGATCGAACCTTTGTCAGCCTGGGCTCCTTGTCGTGAAATACATCTGCAGATTGTCAACGACTGGGAGAAAGAATCAAACCAATTTGGGACTTCAAAGAAGCAAACTTTGCAAAAAAAAGCTGCACGCATCCCTTCCGCAGGATGGTGGGAAAAATTAGCGCATGCAAAAGTGCAAAATTACCTACTTCAATGCATTCATGGATGCCTTCTATTTCGCAATAATTTTATACAAATATCACTTCATGGAATTCAAACAACACTGCGAGTTTCTACTTGCTTACCTGTTGAAAATATTTCGGAGGATTCCCCATCAGATGCATTGCCTTTGAAGATACTATGCAACACGCGTGTGAACCTAGCATCATTTCCTGTTCAGCTGGATGATGTTACCCAGGATGTATCTCATAACATCCATGCGAGAATTGGGATGGAAAAGTGAGATCTCTTAGGTTAAAGTGCTCCTAGATTCATGACTTTGCAGTCAAAACGTTCTTTATATAATTATTGAACATAAACTTTCACTGTTGCTGTGAAATGCATTTTTGATTTTTTTATATTCAGAATCGGTGGATTGGATGAAATTATCGAAGAGATAAAGTTGTATATCATCCTTCCTTTGCGATTTCCTGAATTTTTCTTTCGCTATGGTGTACGGCCTCCAAGAGGAATTATTCTATATGGTCCTCCTGGCAGCGGGAAAACTTTTTTAGTACAGGCCATCGTGGAGGAATTGTCGAAGCCTGCTGGAAAGCAAGAGGATACTATGGAGAGTGGTGCTTCCTCGCTTCCCCATATCGAACTGATACAGGCAACAGACTTGATTAGTCCTATAACTGGCATGACGGAATCAAATATTGCTGGTAATGTTTCATAATTTATTCTTTTTTCCTATCATAGAGTAGTATTTGTGCGGAGCATGGCCTAGATGAAGAATTGGAATGAGTGTATGTTATAATCTTTTTATGAAATAATAAAGAGCTCAAAATCTTTTGTTTCATGCTGGGATTTTACTCAAACTGCGTTTTTTCAGCAATTTTTCAAAGGTGCAAGTCCTTCTCTAGTGAAGAAAATCGAAGCAGCCTTATTTTTATTGATGAAATAGATGCCATTTGCCCTAAGAGAGAAGAATCCTCAGAGGTAGGCTGCTGACTTCATGCTGATGCCTATGCAAATGACATTATCTCTTATAGCCTTGGCAGATGTATTTTTTTTATTGCTTTCTATAGACGGGGAAACGCGCTGTTGCTGTGTTTTTATCCTGCCTTGATGGGATACAATCTAATGGAAATTTTGTTGTTATTGGAGCCACGAATCGTCCAAATTCCATCGATCCTGCGTTACGACGGGCTGGTCGCTTAGAGCGAGAAATAGAGGTAGTCCAATAGGGGAAAGGAAGATGATAGAGGACCGAAACTTGTAGTAAATTCTCGTTCATAGCATTATATATGTTTACGATTGTTACAGATTGGAGTTCCTTCTTCAGGAGATCGTTTGAAAATTCTATGTATTCTCTTGGAACACATACCACACACGTTGGATTATCTACAGATGCAAGAGGTAGAACATGCATCTGCATATCAAAACTAACCAATTGGCTTTAATCGACTTTGCATACATGACTAGAAATTATGAGATGTTATGCTATGTTTACACTTCAGCTTTCTAATATGTGCCAAGCGTTTGTCGGTGCGGATTTACGGACGCTCATCTCTACGGCAGCATTTATGGCATTGCAGGGAAATATGAGCTTATTGTCTTCTATGAAGATGGAAGATCTCGTTTTCTCAGAGATTATAGCTGTATCTCAAGAAGAGAAGCCAAAAATTGAATTTAAGCACTTCAAAATGGCTCTCAAGCATGTAAAGTAAGAGGAATTTCTTTTCTTGTCTTGTTTATTTGAAAATCTTATTTTTCAAGCGGCATTCTTCTTGTGATTTCATTTTTATTGTTTTGTTTTGGTTGATAATTGCGCTATGTAACGCTCTGTTTAGGCCTTCTGGTATGAAAGAACTGATTGTTGAGATTCCGAATGTGAAATGGTCTGACATTGGAGGATATAAATACGTTAAGGAAAAACTAAAAGAATGCGTTGAATGGCCTTACAAATTTCGAGAAGCATTTAATCGTCTTCACCTTAATCCCCCGAGAGGAATATTGTTGTATGGACCACCTGGTTGTTCCAAAACGATGATGGCGAAAGCTGTCGCTACGGAAAGTCACATGAATTTTATATCGATTAAGGTATTAAGAGAAATCATATGCACTAAAGTACAAGCTCATTCGTTTGCTTTGAAATTACTGAATCCGATGTATTTTGCTTATTATATATCCTATGTTTTTCATCACAGGGTCCTGAAGTGTTTTCCAAATGGGTTGGAGAATCTGAAAGAACAATACGAGACTTATTCAGGTATTTAATGGTTGTCTGAATAGCTATGTTGAATTAAAAAATGCATTGATTGTTGTCCTGTGTACTTTATAGACAGCCACATTTTTGAATGTAATACTTGCAGAAAGGCTCGCCAAAATGCGCCCTGTGTAATATTTTTTGATGAAATCGACGCTCTTGGAGGTGATAGAGGACTTTCTGATGCTGGAGGGGTTTGTGACTTACTTAAAGAAAATTTGCATTCTGCAGCTACTTTAAAAATATACATGAAAATTTACATTTTGAAATAGTTTTATATTTTTCAGTCAAATTTTGGTGCTGTAGGTGGGCTCCCGAGTTCTTAGTCAGATGCTGAACGAGATGGATGGGATTGGTCCACTCAAAGAAGTTGTGATCATTGGCGCTACCAACAGACCAGATATCCTTGACTCAGCTTTAATGAGGTATAAATAATTTGCATATGTATAATTATACTGCGTTCTATCGGTGAGAATGCGTGTTAAATTAAGAGTTACCTTCCTTGATGCAAATCTCTCATTATCTACTGACTGTGTGTGATATGCATACTTAGGCCAGGGCGCTTTGACAGACTTATATATGTTCCACTACCTGATGCAACTGCTCGATATGAAATCCTGTTTCATCAGCTTAAATCAATGCCAATTGCTCTAGATCAATTGGCAATTGCTGTCACCTGCACGTCTGATCCACATGAATCTATTGCAGATGACAAATGGAAAGTGTTTTGTGAGATGTTATCCAGAAGAACAGAAAGATACAGTGGCGCCGAGATAGTACTACTTTGCCGTGAGGCTGCAATGCATGCATTACGAGACACAATTTCGATGTCTCAACATAATCAGACTTTTGGGGATTTTACCTCTGATACTGCAGAAAAAATGCTTGCTGTATCACACGCTTCAAATGATTGCGCTGCGAATGTCACAGGGGAACATTTTGAAGCAGCTTTTCGTGTTGTTAAGCCGCGTATTAAGGAGGAAACACTTCAATTCTATGAGCAATACTTTGCTCAAGAGTTTGAGCGATTTAAGTGAAGTAGCGAAATCTTAAATTTTTTTACATTTTATACCTGTACATTTTTCGCTACAAAGTGGGTAATTGACATGGTCATGAGCATCCCATTTTCTTGAAGATTGGGTCGTTTGAATATACTGTAACTTGGATATTTTATTACTTTCGCTGTTCTTGTAGAATACCGTGACGTGCGCTATGCTAGAGGTAAAATATTTTTTGCTTTTTCATGTAGCTTTATTCTCTCCTACAATTAACAAGTTAGGTATAACCGAAGTGTTATTATAAAGCCTATCTCTCTAATTGGTAATGAAATGTAGGCTATTTTCTAAATCAGCTACTGTGAGATTAGGATTCATCTGTCCATTTTCAATTCGATGAGACAGTTGCAAGTAACATCTGAAACAACATGTTTTTCCAATTTGTGCCGAATAACCTGCATATAGAAAAAAAGGTCACTTGCCATACACTTTCATTTGAAAAAAAGATTTCTTGTTTTATACACAATGGATTGTGGAAACAAATGTCTTCAGCTTGTAAATTGTAAATATCGTGCAATAGGCATTGACAAAGCCGGTGTCAAGGCATGCAACATGACGTTTTGAAGTTGCCTGCGCTGACACTATTTTTGAAATGAGCAGTATGCACACTGCAATGCACTCAAATACAACCCTTTGAAGATTGATTGTTCATGCAACAGATATAATTTCGTCAATTATCAAAGGATGAAATGAAATCCAAACCCTGTAGTTAACAATAAGTGTGTTTCATCCCCTTTCTTGCGCTGCTACATGCAGAGGCTACCGCTGTGAAGTTTCTACAACTTCTTTTGTTTTCTTCGCTACAAGGAACAATGATATACTTGTGATAAAGCTGATGTAGTGGAATAACTGGAGTTCGCAAAAAAGCTTATCCAGATACTCTTCAATGGTAGGTAATTTATTGGAAAATTATCATCACAAAACAAAAAGATGGCTTAGAATGATTTGTCTTGCTGCGTTGTATTTTTTCTTCATTGGTAATCTGTCATGGTCCGGTGGGCAAGGGAATGTCAATTTGTCTTATGCATTTTCACGGCAGCGATATAAGAGTCATTATTCTTGCAAGGACGATGCAGGATTACCTACTCCGAAGCAGCGCTCAATGCATGATTCTTTTGCGAATCCGCTCCAACCATCAGCATTCTCTAGAAAAAAGGGCCGCTACAATTATATTATATTAAGCGGTAAAGCATGTAAGAAATGCAAAGTGGGCTGGCGGAATTTGCATCCGCTACCTGCCTTTGTTTTTCCTTTTTTATATATGGGTGGCTTTTCTTTCAAATACATTAATTCTAGTCCCTTTCAACGTGGAAAACTTGAATTTTGCAACAGAATAAAAAATAGTATGCTACCTTCACTGGGGCTGCATAGCACAGCGAGAAGCAACTTTCCCCCTGGACTAGATGCTTCAATGATACAAAATAATGAATTTTCCATTGTTAAAATCCCTTGTTACGATGGTATCAATGTATTGCGAGTGAAAGATTGGCTAGGAAATGAAGAATCTTTACGACGTTCCCTACCAGCTGTTTTTGCGCTGATGAATCCTCTACACCAAACTTTATTCGTGGGTTTCAGTGCTGATTTGTTCAAGACACTACGATGCTATGTTGAAAGGACGCCTCCACATACATTTGAATACATTCGACTAAAATCTTTCTCTGCTTTTAATGAGAGTGCTATGAAGCTACTGAAGACTGAATGGATTTGCGAGCTTGGGGAAATTCCAGTGGGGAACCGCGAAGATAATCCCATTTTCTCCTCTGTTTTTCATGACCAAGCTAGAAAAGTTTCAGTCGTAAATGGCAGCAGTGAAGATTTGAACGCATTTTCCTTGAATGCGAAGAAAAAAAGTGGATCGAAATTTGGAGAAAAGGTTGCAAAAATCACGTCACCATTGAATGTAAATGGAACCCGAAATAATGAAAGTGATGACAAAATCAACCAAACACCTAAAAGCGATCCAGAATTGCACCCAATCGATAGTTCAGTCGATACTAATCTTGCTATCACACATACTATGAATCTGACCATTGAAAATGTTGATATTTTGCTAGAAACGGTTAGACCTTATCTTATTGCTGACGGTGGCAATGTAGCTGTTGTGGAAGTCGATCCGTCTATGATGGAAGTAAAGTTGTTGCTGCAAGGTTCATGCGTTGGCTGCCCTTCGTCAACAGTGACTTTGAAACTAGGAATTGAGAGATTCTTAAAGGAAACGTGGCCTCAAGTTACTGTTATTCAAGTGGAGGAAAACAAAGAAACATCCCCATCTGTACTCTCAAAGGAGATGGTTGAAGATGTACTCAGTCAATTCCAACCCGTAGTAAAGATGCTGGGTGGAGAGATTTCTGTCTTGACTGTAGCGGATGGTGTCATTTTATTCAAGTATAGTGGACCAGAAAAATCAAAGGTGCAGATACTAAGATTTTTTCTGACTATATTATGATGTATAAATTAGCTGCATAACATAATTTTATGCTTCAATTGAATTATTCTAAATGCTTGTCCTTATCAGATTTGTGAAGGCATCAAGGTACGGTAATTACAACGTCAAAACAGTAATCTACCTTTTTCATGATAGTGCTACTGTAATTTATTTCTAGGAACTCCGTACGTTTAGTCAGAAAGCACAGGTGGACTAGTAATTATTCTTTGAAATTATTCTGCACCAAAAAATCCTTGCTTGTATATAGTGTTTGCATTTTTTGTGTATTACGTTACCACAACTTGTTTCTAACAGGCAATTCTGGATGAGCGGATTCCAGAAGGACTACTTAAGCGGATGGAAATTGTGGATTGATTTTATTCGCACGAGATCCACTGCTTGGACTCTTTTAAAATTTTGTGATAAGAGGGTATAATTATGTTAAAATTATCTACTGCTTCTATCTCCAGAAATTGTTTTCATACTAATCTTGTATAGCCTCACAGTGATACTTGTTTGAACTCATTTTATCCCTTTATATTGAAGACCATTTTCCAATTATGCTTGTGCATTCCCTTAGTCAACTTTGTTTTATGTCTGCGTAGCTTTTTTTCAATGGACATGAAATGGAGGCAGTAATATACCGTTGTTGCCATTTTATTGAGAGAGCATACTAGTCATTATGCGGAGCTATTGAATGTAAAGAGGTGAAACAAAGTGGCCAACTTGTGAAAATATACACAGGTTACCTGCATCAAAACTCGAATTTTTCCTGTTTTATATTACTTGCTATACTGTGTTTAGTGCATGATTTGCATTATATCAACGCTACATCACGTTTTTTAAACATGCTATCATCGCATCTTATCTTTACTATCTCATATCAAAGCCATAACCTTTTTTTGTAATTTGAACTTCTTCTAAAATTTCAATACATGTGATATCAGAAGCCTTGAGTTCTTTGCGAGCTTAATTTTCTTGTTTTGTAGCTGATAAATGAGTGCAAGTAAAAACTATTCAGTATAATTGTTTTATTTTAAAAATCATGATCGCCGTGTAAGCGCCATTACGTCATCTCATTGTCTGCGAGTATTGGTTAACGATCATTTTTGTTTTTTTGCTAACAATCAGCTTTCTCTCTGCTCATACAGGGAGCAGTGGTCTGCATTTTTTCGTTTGTCCATGAATTATAAAAAGCTATTGACACACTGGAGTAGGACCGAGTGTCTTTGTCTACTATAAAAATTGACATCATTTTCAAGTGGCTGAACGTTTTAAAATGTTTTCTGATTCTTAATCAACTCATAACTAACTTTAAAATGTACATTTACCAGAGTTATAATATGTAAGTAATCTCTTTAAATTACAGAGCAATTTGACCCCTTAAGAAACAATCTGCATATTCCTATACTGTGTGCATAGTGCCAGAGTAAGTATTTATACGTAATGTGTGAATACAAACCGCATTCTTTAAAACCATGTTAGCATCATAATCATTCAGCTAACAAGCATTAAAATTTATATTACGTCCGATAAAAATGTGAATAGTAATTTGTAACTTTTATTTGCAGTCTATGTTGAAACATCCATCCATTACAAAAAGCGTTGGAAAGTAAATTTTTGTCTTCTGCAGCCCCATTTGTCACTTTACATCATGAAAGGAAGCGATATTTCTTTACTTTACGTAATTTTTCTGCGAAGAAAGAATAGCATAAATTTTTGATGTAACATTTCAGTCGAATAGTATGAATGCGCGTAAGCTTTGCTAATTTCACAGAAATGTTAATAGATAAGAATAATAAGGAACGGCCTCCCGTTATAGATGTTTCTTGATATTCTCTTTTTTAATTACAAATATCAAAATACATGTTCAATTGCATCATTATTAGAAGGCGTTAATGTGTTGCCGAATAAATATACGGAATTGTTCAAAGATCGTCGTCATAATCTCTAGCATAAACATTGGATAATTCAATAATCTTTTCAGAAAAGGTAACCAGTTGGGAATACTGATTTCAGAAGACAAACAGTAAGACTGCATACTCACTTATTCCTTGATGCATGTGTCTCATCTAAACAGATTCAAGAAGACGGAGATTGACAGAGTTACCTTGATTTCTGCATTTATGAATACATAAGTATATTACATATCTTTCAATAGCTTGGTATTTCAACAAATTGGCATGCGCCAATACTTATGAAAAGAACACGCCAACGCAATCACCCACTTCTCAGTATTTAAAAAAAATTTCATCCAGTTGTGTTAAAAAGGGCAAGAGTTTTTTATTTTCCTTCGTAATAGGTAAATTTATCACTTTGTTGCTTAACTGACAAATTTCGGCAATTGTAACTAACATAAAGCTTATTAAAATTGCGCAGTATCCTTTACACCTAGCTACTACATTTTCAATCTGCACATGCTGCACTCTCTCGTTCGAATTTTTGAGTGAATAAATTTCCTTCCATGAGATCAGCTGAATTACCCTCCTTTTGCTAGCGCATGCAAAGTAACATCATTGGATTCTCATTAGAGCATTTGTGATGGTTTAAACGCTGACCTTTTCTATAGACGCAGATTTTTTATTTTAACAAAACAGAAGCAGGCTCAGCGTTGAATAGTGGCTAACATAGAATGACCACCGGCTGACTGTTTTCGCGGTTATTTTCAGAAAAAAGCACTGCCTACAGCTGACTTTGCCTAATGTTCACACTCTTTACTGCAACCTTTATATTGCTTACCAACATTATTATGCCATCACATATAAAAAGATGGTAACAAGCAAGCTTGCATTTGCCACTGTGTCCTTGTAAGTTCTATACCCGAAATTTATTAGGATAGTGCTAAGGTGAATTATTTCACGCACATGAGAATAAGTTAAAAGCTAGGGCTAATAAAGCAACAAAATCTTTTTGGTTTTCTGTATTTTTCACTGAGAAGATGGACACGATCACGTAAGAGTAAGTGAATCCGTTGGAAACAAGGTGTAAGATTGGAATTAATACTCTCAAGTATTAAACATAACTTTGATATTTCTTCGTTTAAAATTTTTTTCCTGTTCAGTTACATAATAGCAGGACTGATATGAAATTAGTAAACTTAATCCTAAAAATGCTTTTGCGTCAAGCTTTCTAATTTTCTGTGTGCTTCTTATTTTATAATTCTTTTCAGTAAGTGAAACGTAATATACCATTAAACTTTCATTTCCAAATAAGGAAAAAGTAGCTTTGAGGTTAACCTCAAAGCACTTCAACGGTGTATTTTATTTAGCTTCCGCATATCATACAAATGCTGGATGCATTGCAAAAATTGTGTATACTACGAATAATTGTGAAACCAATCCAATTTGAAAAAGGAAAAGGATAAGAACGATTTCGGGTTATTGCGTCCAATTGTAAAAAGAAGTAGCTATTTTTTATGCCAATTAAAACTGTATACGCAACCAAATAATTTTGATGTGTGTTTGCTATTGTTGTCTTTTTGTAGATTGAGGTTTTTCTAATTGTTTGCGAATATCATACTGCAACTTCGATTGTAAAGATAGTAATGCCACAACACTGAGCCACTCGCGCGTGTTTTCACTATCACACAAAATGTATTCGTACTTGATTCTCTTAGTGAATGTACCTAATAGTGATCGCACGACGGGGTTTCGCAAGGAAGGTTGTAATGACGTTTACGGGCGGGCTGCTCTGCAACATGAAAGAAAAGTACACAACGTGTAACTTGCCGTTTTCTTATGCCTTTCAATTCTGAAATTTAATTCAGTTTTTATAACAGAAATGCAGAAGAAATTTTTATTGGCTTCGTTAGTTAGATTGTAAGTGGCATGGGTCCCTTTTACCTACTCTGAAAGCTGAAATTTTATTACCCGCTTTGCATGACGCCGCCTTAAAGTAGAGCCCTTTGTATGTTTTCTCTTGCTGAGATATTTTCGCTTGACATGCTTCTTCTGTCTTCGATGCCCTATTTGTGTGTTGAACTTCCTATTATTCTTCTCCATCCTCCTTTTTCATGTCCTGCAGAGACTCCCATTGCTGGTCTCTACTCCTAATTTTATATATTTTGATTAAGGTTGCATGAAAACAATCGAATTCTATAGAATTTATTGCCTTTTTTATTACATACTTATTTTCTTAAATCTTTGGTCGTATTTCTGAGGAAACGCACCTCCTTTTGTCTTGCAGTAGAAGCCTTTCCTTTAGTAGTAAGGTGAGCTGAGCTTTCCCATATACTATTTTTTAGCGCAAGAGTCTGTTTTTGTGTTATGTGCAATCCTCTTTTCTATTTTTATAAATTGACCGTTTGTAATTGTCGCAAACGTCATCTGTTTACCTGTTGTGAAAGTTCTTTGCTTATAGATTGTGTTGGAAACTTCCTAAACGAAACTGAAATGTTCGAAAGCTATTTTGCACAGATAGTTACCTGACTTTTTCTTAAGTTATTTTACACAGATATTTACCTGAAATTTTAGCCTACCCCGCCATGAATCTTTCTTCAGCTTAAGTAAAAAAAAAATTTTTGACTGTAGGATTGAAATGCTTACCAATGTCAGTTAATTTTTACAGTATCTACTTTTTCATAGACGGATAAGGATGAGTGTTTTACTATTCGAGTGGATCACCATAAGCAATAGTCGTGATGGAACGAGAATATCGCATGTAACGCATCCTTCATCTGGTATTTCTTCATGGAAATAAAGAGTGAGGCGATTCCCTTGAATATTTACGCTGACAAACACGGGATATAGGGTGCTCTAATGATTTATGCTGTTATCTCTGGTTACTTTTAGATGGGTACAAGTGTAGTCACATGGGCATGCATTGAAAACAGAGCAACGGAAGGAAAATAGAAGGATTTACGCTAATTGAGAAGTCCCCTTGCTCAAGAGTAAAATACTACATTCTAGGATAGTTTTTCTCATCTTACATGTAGAATTTTATACCTTTTCCCATAGGAATAGTGCTCTAAAGCTATTTGAGCCTGTTTAGCCTCCTGTATGTTGTTTATACATATGTTACACACACTGAAATAGGGATAGAGCTATACACACGATCTCTTCATACCAAGGACCATCGCTGTTTGAAGCAGCTCCTACTTCTCTTCTATTTCCAAGACACGTCATTGCCTTTTCTTTTTTTTTACTTGGAGCGAAGTAGTTACTGTGGCCTGTTCATGAGGCAGATCTTACTGTTTCAACTGCTATACCTCTTTGCTTCTGTTGGTCAAACTAAATAAATGAGCAAAGCATGTCCATTTCTATGAGAGAGAGAGAAAATACGCTTGTTTATGCATCCACTTCTCCTTGTTAGAGAAGTGAATGGGTGTTGAGAGAATTTATCGGATTTAAAAAATTGTCAGTGATAGGAGGAAGGGAATTTTTCTTTACTGCACTGTGCTGGAGGTGTGCCTATTTTTTGTCTTTACTTTGACCCCTCTATTGATGGATGTTTCTCCTTTACTTCGTCTACTCTAAAGGAATGAAAGGGTGTTTCTTTCTCATAGCCTGTGTATACATTCTTTATTTGATTTATGTAGGAAAGTGCCTCCATCTACTTTCATATTTCCGTTGCAAACGCATCTCAATGTATCTCCCAGGCATACCTCTCATGCGCATGCAAGTAGTAAAGAAGTTGTGCCTTTCTGTATTTTGATTTTGGTGTGTTTATTCTCTTCTCTAGCAATGTGTCTGCAAAGTGTGATGACTCCCTTCTCTATAGTATTGTCATGTTTTTTCTTTGCAAGTGTTCCTGCTCTCCTTCCTTTTGCATAGTTTTCTCTCTTCTCTCCCATTTTTATTCCTCTTCTCTCCCCCTTTTATTCCTCTTCTCTCCCACTTTTATTCCTCTTCTCTTCCCCTTTCTATCTTCTCTCTTTATTCTCCCATCTACATCTCTCCCTTCTCTCCCCCCTCTCCCTCCTCTCCCCTCTCTCCCTCTCTTCCCCCCTCTCTCCTCCCCCCCCCTATCAAAACCCGGCGATTATTATGGGTGGCAATCATTCTTCTCCTGGAGAGCGTCCACGGTTCCCTTCCTTTCGTAATTTTTCTAATGAGTTTCGAAGTAGCCGTCCCGAGCCTGACAATATTTTTGAAACTATTTTTGCACCATCTAATTTCCTACCAACTGCGTCTAACCCCTCACGCTCTCGTCGAACGGATACTTCTCAGCCTATTTCTCCCTCCTCTCACCCCCCTAAACGTCGAAGTACGAGCGAATCGAATCGTTCTCTTAATTCTTCTGGTGTGATTCCTCCTTCTACCACCGCTTCCTCTCGGCCAATATCTCCAACTGTGCCTCCTCATACAGCGATGAATCTCTCTCAGCGAGATGATGAAGCGGCCTCCTGTGCCTCTGCACCCTCTCAGCTTGGAGGTGGAGTTATAAATCCTGAAGGGAGGACAGACGATCCACAGAGCCGTCAGTTGGCTGAAACATACAAAACTAACGGAAATTCCGCCTTTAAGATTGGTGCATGGGAAGAAGCCCTTTCTTGGTATACAAAAGCCATTGAATTGGATTCCACACAACCAAATTATCTTACAAATCGTGCTTTTTGCTATAAACGATTGAATCACTGGCCTTTGGTAGGGAGAGGGGGGAGGTGGAGGGATTGGGGTGGGGTGAAGAGTGTGGAGAGTAGTATGGGGTGAAGAGTGTGGAGAGTAGTATGGGGTGAAGAGTGTGGAGAGTAGTATGGGGTGAAGAGTGTGGAGAGTGGCATTTTGGGTGAAGAGTGTGGAGAGTGGCATTTTGGGTGAAGAGTGTGGAGAGTAGTATGGGGTGAAGAGTGTGGAGAGTAGTATGGGGTGAAGAGGGTGGAGAGTAGTATGGGGTGAAGAGGGTGGAGAGTAGTATGGGGTGAAGAGGGTGGAGAGTAGTATGGGGTGAAGAGGGTGGAGAGTAGTATGGGGTGAAGAGGGTGGAGAGTGGCATTTTGGGTGAAGAGGGTGGAGGGAGGCATTTTGGGTGGAGAGTGAAAATGAAACGATTCGAAAAAGGCTATAAAAAAATTAAAACAGATTATGAAAGCCTGCAGGTATATGTCAAACTACTTTTTTATACCTAAAAGTTTTCTTTTTATTTTGAATTTTATCCTTCCTTCTCTTAAGAAAGAGATTTTTATTTTTTTGAAGGTGGTTGAAGATACACGAAGAGCTCTCAGTTTAGATGATGAATCTGTCAAAGCGCATTATCTCTTAGGCCAAGCGCTTGTACATTTAGGTAGATAATTTTTTCGATTATAAATATAACAAGGAAGAGAAAGTGGCTGTGTGTGTGGAAAAAAAAAATAGAGAAACCAAAGAAACGAAGAAAATAACATTAAAAGACTATAGTTTTTTATTGGACGTAGAATTTTTATTTTTTTTTTTGATAAACTGCATTGGATGTATGCATTCTTTATAGGAGAAATAAAAATAGTATATTCTACCCTGAGAGAGAGTATACTCTTACAGCATTTAGTAAGATGAACGAGTGAATCCATCATAGCTTTCCATTTTTCTTTTTATAACTGTTTTAATCTTCATTTTGGATATTTTTTATTGAATTTGGCTGCGCATCTACTTTTTCGATAAGAAATGTTTATTTAAGAATTCAGAAGAGAGTTGAAGACTGTGAAATAAAATGAGAGTGTGGAGAGTATAGGATGCGTTTTTATGATCGTTAGAAAATTATTTTAGTGGATATATTTGATGGCTTTATTTTTTGCAATTTATATATTTCAGGTGATAATGAGGAAGGGTTGAAGAAGTTGATAAAAGCTAAAACACTCTCTTCTAGCGGTCATTATCGCTTTGAAGATGAAATTGAACGGTATGAGGGGAGAGAGGAGAGAGAGAGGAGGGGAGGAGAGAGGAGAGGGGAGAGAGAGAGGAGGGGAGGAGAGAGGAGAGGAAAGAGAGAGAGGAGGGAGAGGAGAGGGGAGAGAGAGAGGAGGGAGAGGAGAGGGGAGGGAGAGGAGAGGAGAGGGGAGGGAGAGGGGAGGGAGAGGGGAGAGAGGAGAAATATATGTGAAAAGAAACAGAAAAAAATGTTCAAAAATATGCTAAGCGAAAGAAAAGAAAAATGGAAATAAATGAAGCATTCAAAGTGAATGAAATGGAAAAAAAATGTATGAACTTCATCTATTTTGAAAAGCAATGCAAATAGTGATACGAGAAACACATGTAATGTATTCTAGTGTGGATGCTAGGTTTCCTTCTCTAGCATTTTCAACATACTGTTTTTAATAGTATTTTGAAATATGTATATATATATTTATTTTTAATAGAACTATTTTAGAAACGAAACATTGGATTTGGGAAAAAAAGCAAGTTACTAAAGAAAATCTGTATACTGAGGTTTTAAGTTTCTTCACGGTAATGGATTTTCTGTGATCCATGATTATCTTTACGTTTGTTATTTTTTTCTGATAATATATCTCCCGTTTGTTTAAAACTATTTTTTCCTTTCCTTTTTCCTCTCTCCTCCTCCCTCCCTCCTCCTCCCTCCCTCCTCCTCCTCCCTCTCTCCTCCTCCCTCCCTCCTCTTCCCTCCCCTCTCTTCTCCCCTCTCTCCTCCTCTCTTCTCCCCTCTCTTCTCCCCTCTCTTCTCCCCTCTCTCTCCTCCTCTCTCCCTCCCCTCTCTCTCCCTCCCCTCTCTCTCTCCTCCCCTCTCTCTCCCTCCCCTCTCTCTCTCCTCCCCTCTCTCTCCCTCCCCTCTCTCTTTCCTCCTCTCTCTCTCCACCTCTCTCTCTCCTCCTCTCTCCTCCCTCCTTCTTCCTCCTCCCTCTTACATACAATTTTATCCTTCCTCTTCGTTGAAATGTATTTTGATAGACATATATCTAAAAATTTCTATGTTTTGTATATTGACAGAAACATGGTACATACTTAAAAGAAACTCAAGGAAAAGATATGCAAGAATATTTTACACGTTTATCTCAATTACATACTATTGTAGAAGATTTGAAAAATTGTGAAAAATGCTTTGAAGTTCCAAGTTTTCTCTGCTGTAAAATTTCAATGGTACGATCTTCAAGAAGTTGATGCTTGAAAATTCTGAGCTTTGATAATTTTAAAAAAAAATAAAATATATAGTTTTTAACACTTTGTTTTAATTTTCAATTTTTTATTTATTTCAGAGTCTCATGAAGGATCCTGTTTTAACAAAGAGTGGTGTAACGTATGAACGAGCATTTATAGTAGAGCATTTACAACGAAATGGAGAATTTGATCCTATCAGTCGGTAAGAAGATATTTTGAAAAGAAATGCTCCAATAGAAGAAAAGTGTACAGAATGAAGGATGGAAATAATAAAAATAGTATTATATATATAAAAAAAAATAATAATAAAAATAGTATTATATATATATAAAAAAATAATAATAAAAATAGTATTATATATATAAAAAAAAATAATAATAAAAATACTATTATATATTTAAAAAAAAAAAATAATAAAAATAGTATTATATATATAAAAAAAAATAATAATAAAAATACTATTATATATTTAAAAAAAAATAATAATAAAGATAATGGATCCATTCCTCCAGAGTTTTTTTTGTAATGCGCTTACTTCATTTTTTCCCCTTTATTATTGTAAATTTTCTCATCAAATTTTAATAGTTTTAAATCTTTATTTCAATATATTTTATTCTTTGTTTTTTTTCAGACAACGTTGTAAAGTAGCAGATTTAATACCCAATTATGCCATCAAAGAGGCTACAGAATACTTCTTGGATAAGTCTGTTCTCTTTTTATTTTATTTTTTGGAAGGAGTGGAAATTCAATTACAAATTCTATATTTTTTTGACAGAAATACATACAGAGGAGAGAAAGAGATGAAGTTTTTCTTTTTCTATTCAAAAGAGGGAATAGGAATGCATTTTTATTGAATTTTAGAGGGAATTACATTCGCATTTTTTATGATTATAAAGTATTTATTTACCCTCTTCCAGTTTCTCATTCCTTTTTATTCTTATTTTCATTTATTTATTTCTATTCATTTATTTCATTTCTCTATCCACTTACTTCTCCTTCTCTCTCTCCATTTCTCCTTCTCTCTCTCCCCCCTCTCTCTCTCTCCTCTCTCTCTCTCCTCTCTCTCCCCCCCCTCTCTCTCTCCTCTCTCTCCCTCTCCCCCCTCTCTCTCTCTCACTCCATTTCTTCATCTCTTCTTCAGGCATCCCTGGGCTGTAGGAGAATTTCTATAAGAGATTTCTATTGGATGAAGAAGAAGGATTTCAAGTTTTTGTTACCCAATGTTTCAAAGATGGATAGCATGTCTCTTTGTTTTTTATAAACATTTCAAAGAAAAATTAGTTTACAATAAATAAAAGAAGTATACAAAATGGATTTTATTATGGAAATTGTTAATTAAAAGAGAGAAAAGAGGTTTTTTTTTTTTTTTTTTTTTTTTTTTTTATTTTTTTTTTTTTTTATAGTCCATGAAATTTTTCATTATAGTGGATCATTCTTTTTCTAATTTATCAACTATTTGTTGACTTTTCTGTTTAAAAAATGAAATTATTTTGATCCAACGTTTCTATACTATAAAGGATTTCCTCTTCTTTGTAGTAATTTTTAGAATATCTGCAAGTTTCCACTCTCTTTTGTGTTAAAACGAACATGTAGCCTCTTTTTCTGTCTTTTAAACACGATTATTAATTATAAAAAAAATATAATAAATTGCATTTTTGTTTTTTAAAAAGAGAGTCGATATAGAGAGTTAAAAATGGATAGGAATATAAAGAAGAGAGTTTTGATTGGCCAAGATAGCCTCTCTTGTGGTCTTCTCATAACCGTTTTCTTTATGTGGTTGCATCCTTTTTCATTTTATTACTCAAAAGTGTCTCACTTCTTTTATCGTTTTAAAATATTAAATTTATTCTATCAAAATGGAAACCAATTTCATTCATCTCCCTCTAAATATATCTTCCTTTCTATAAATAAATAGAGATATATCTCTTAACGTATAAAATACATAATATGTAATTTGAGAAAAGAAATTTTGGAAAATATAAATTTAAAAATAAATATATACTCTACACGTTTTCTACATATATATATATATATATATATATATAAAAGAGAATACTTCTAGTAAACTAATTGACCATCTTCTCTTGAAATTTGTGGACAACAAAGATTAATAAATTTTCCACCGGCTGTCTTCTTGAAGAAATCTACCTATAAAGAAAAATTGTAAATTAAAAAACATTTAAAAGTATATTTTTTTTTCTTTTCTAATTTCATATATTTCTCTTCATATTTTTTATTTCCTTCTCTTTGGAGTTTCTCTCCATATTTATATATAGTTGAGAGTGTTTTCTCTTCTTGCTCACTTAAAATGTTTCAAATCTTACTTTTTTCCAAGAAATCCAATTCTTTTGAAGAATATTTTTGAGTACATCTGGTCCACGATAATGTGGATCCACTATTAAATATGCTGTTTCATCTAAATTTATATATTATAGAGAGAGAAAGAAATGCAATGAGAGAGAGATGAAAATGAGAAAGTATGGAGCTATGCATGAAAGAGAAAAAAAGAGATAACAAGATTTTATACTCAAAAAACAAACTATGGATTGAATTTCATATAAAAGAAGCTCTTCTATGTTAGAGAGGCCACAGAAATGTATAACACAGAGTATACATAAATTTAATCAGAAATAGGATAGATTTATAATGAAATTTCTTGAAAACTATATACGTTTCTTCTCTTCATATTTATTAATTTTTTCAGTTAAAAAAAAAGTTTCAAATCAAATTTTTTTTTTTTTTTATTAAAGAAAAAGAAATATATGCCAAGGAGAAAGAAAAGAGATGAGAAGTAGAGAGAAGAAGTAAAGAAGAATCCTACCAGACTCAGTATCAATGCAAATTCCAACCAACGTATATGCCATAGAGCCAACACCCATCATGATAGGCGATCCCTTAAAAAAAAAGAGAGAGAAAAAGCAAAGAAGATTATAAAAAAATTAGTAAAAAAAATTAGTAAAAAAATAATAAAATTAGTAAAACCCACAAAATGAAACAAAAGAAAAAGAATAAAAAATGAATGTTAAATTAACAAAAACATTTCTTTCACCAATTTTAATCTTCAGAGTGTACATATCAAATAAAGAAAACTTGATAAAAAAATGAATGTTAGAAAAGAGCATCCTAATCTTTTTCTTTTAGTTTTTATCACAATTTTAATATCTTTATTAGTATTTGAATAGATGTGCATTCTTTTTCTTTTTCGTTTCAGTTAAAAAAAAATATATTTTCTCTCTTTTAGTCTTCCTTCTTTCACTGACTTGTGTATCAAAATGTTCACATAAACTGGATGTATAGGAAAGAATCTCAGAAGCTTCATTGAGATAAATAAATTTACATTCATGAGATAAATACCAATTAAAAACATATTGTCCTTCAACAGTACCAATCCACAGATGTTTTCCAATCTACAGAAAGAAAATTTTTTTATAAATGTGTGAAAAAAGATACAAAGTTTTCTCTTTTTCTTTTGTATGGATTTACATTTTAAGAAAGAGAAATAGGATGAAATGATGAATGATGAGATGAGAGAAATGATGAATTGAGAGAAATGATGAATTGAGAGAAATGATGAATTGAGAGAAATAGGATGAAATGATGAGATGAGAGAAATGATGAATGATGAGATGAGAGAAATGATGAATTGAGAGAAATGATGAATTGAGAGAAATGATGAATTGAGAGAAATGATGAATGATGAGATGAGAGAAATGATGAATTGAGAGAAATGATGAATTGAGAGAAATGATGAATTGAGAGAAATGATGAATTGAGAGAAATGATGAATGATGAGATGAGAGAAATGATGAATTGAGAGAAATGATGAATTGAGAGAAATGATGAATGATGAGATGAGAGAAATGATGAATTGAGAGAAATGATGAATGATGAGATGAGAGAAATGATGAATTGAGAGAAATGATGAATTGAGAGAAATGATGAATTGAGAGA